>JADLZK010008450.1:0-257406 GCA_015847255.1 Hyparrhenia diplandra | reverse complement strand
CCCCTCGGGGCATTGGTTTTGCCATAGGGAAGAACTTATGACGCCGGCGGAGCACTTGGCCACGTATTTGGCGACTTCCTTGTCCTTGTAGACCAGTTTTAGCCTTCCCCGCGAGGGGAGAAGGAGGCTGAGAATTTGATGGCGTCTGTTTCGACATCTTTGATGGCTTGTGTATCGCATAGCTCCGAAGTGTTGGAATGAGCATTTGCGTCTCGCTTCGGCGATCCACAGAGATGGGCCTTTGCACCATGGTGTCGGCCATTATGGCTTCGAAGTTTTGTAGCCCGTTCACCGTCGGCCGATGGGCCGTTGGTGGCAGTGGGGAGATCGTAGCTACCAGGCCGTAGCTTGAGTTGCGGTTGGTGGTGCGGGGATGTCGGTCTCGATTGTCGGGGTTCGGTGAAGAAGAAGCGGCAAAGGCAGTTCTTCCTTAGGAGTACCCTCTGGATCGGAGATGGGATTTCGGCAAGGAGAAACTGACATACAACATCCTTTTGTTTTTCATCCACAACGGGGAGAAGAAAACATAAAAGGTGCTTTGTATGAGCAAATGGTATCCCTTTGGGTTCATATTCACTTAACTTGACTATATATTATATTTTTTTCACAATGCCTTCCCGCTTAGCGGCGCCGAGAAATGCTTATTTGGCATTTCTTAACGCAATCAAAGGAAACGGTATAAAACCCATCCCCGATAAGGCGTCAATCGCGTGACATTCCCCAAGTAAACCACCATAGCCGGTGATCAGAAATGGAATTGTCAGCCAGGATAGATCTTGCCATCTTAGATATTCATCATAAGCGCGGATACATCATTTAGCATTTCACCGGAAGTATTGAGGTATCGTTATTTATATTTTCCCAAAGGAAGGCATGTGATTAATAAATTAGCATGGCATGCAGATAGAGGAACATGTGTTTGCTTAGACCAAAATGTTCCTGCAGGGTAAAGCAATAACGGTTCCTGGATAGTGTAACACACACTTAAGAGAATCACTGACAAAGGATAAAGAAAATAGATAAAGAATAAATGAATAACACAATGGAGTAGTTACAATGTATCTAATTAGGTAGCCATACAAATGAATAAGTTAGGATCATGTACAAGCAGTTTAATCATGGTTAGGTCTAGGATAGCGAGGAAGACTCCTGGATACCATACTGTGGCTTAGATAGGGGAGGCTTGTTCAGACTCTCACGGAACTATCTGAGGCGGTGGGGGATTTCAAAAGGGGACGGTCAAAGGCTTATCACGACCAAGCGCCTACCCACCTCAAGTGGCATGCCCTCATATCGCGGGTGTCGTAATACCGGGCACCATGCCGCATATTAGAAACTACTCTTGTCCCCAGCGGGATCCCCACTTTCGTCGAATGGGTAGGACTAGAACAAGAGCAAACCCGGAAGGAACAACGAACCGAAATATCCCACCTCTAATCAAGTTAGGCATATGATGATCAATGATGGCCCGTAATGAACATGTCAAGATTATGATATATAAACTATATCTTAGTTCATATACCAACACAAGAACATAGACAAAACTATACTCTAGTTCATAAGTTGGGCCAGAACATAAATATAAGACTTGCAAATAGAAGGAATGCTCCATAGAGTGGATGTATTACAAAACACTTTCTTCTAGGAACAAGCCACTCCATAGCTCTTACTCCAAGTGTTAACTAAGAAAGAATAAAAGAAGAAAGAAGAAAGAAAGAAAGAAAAGAAGTAGAAAGAGAGGTAGAGGTGGTAGAGAGAGATTCTTGGTTTTCTTTGGACTCAAGTGGTGTGTGTGTTGAGAGAGGGAGAGGGCCTACTTATACACTTGGAGGGCCTAAGTGCTAATTTATATCAAAGCCCAGGCACAGTAAAGCCTTCCTTGTATCACAAACCAAGAGCCAAAAAGCAGGCGAAACCCGTTTAAGAATTACACGAACCCAGCCTCCAAATTTGAGCTGGCTACCGCCTCGAGGGGAGGGTGCGGCCGCACAGGGTGGTCTTGTAGCCTTCCCAGGCTCGGCTTTGGCTTAGGATCTCGGAGGTGTCGTCTTTCATCTGAAAGTTTATTGAAACGTCTTTCGGCCAATTGTTGATGTTTTGGGTCGGTGCTCTTGGGCTTGGGTTTTGCAATATCATAAGCTTTCTCGGAAGGCGTACTTTGAGTCGATTCCACTTGCTTTTGTATAATCGCAAAATAAAGTAGGAACACTACAAATTAGATTTATTTAGTGATAAAAAGTATATGAATTATAAAAGGTTTTAATTTTACTCCCTTTATGGTAGTAAGTTGTGGGAGAAAAATATGGATTTAGTTCTGGTTCTATTTATAGGACCTTTACCATGGGATCTTATCTTGGCTAAACCATTTTGGTACTAATCATAGCGTGCTACAAACAGCCAAACACCGCCTCAGGACTTTTGGTCGAGATGGGCCGCGGAGAAGCGAAGATGGGCAGTTTGGCTGCGACCCACAAGGTGTAGCGCACCAATATAGACTCGGACACAGGCTGAAACTTTCATTAGCATGTGGGCCTCGGAGTTAGCTTCATTTCAGTATTAGATTCGGCGAAATCCGATTTCGTATGAGAAAGTTATTGCCAAAATGTGAACCCATGTCTAGCGGCTTTGTTTATCATTTCATATTGGATTCGAGACCTCGACCTCTTGGGTTTGTGTTTGGATGATATTTTTATGGGTTTTCTCCTCTTCTTGCTTTGCTTATGTCCATTTAGGGCCTTATTATCTTTCCTTTTGCTTTTGGCCCAATTACTGCGTGTTTGGTCCATTTCTCCCTTAGGCTTGATGTTCTTGAGGAATGCGCTTTCTAGGAAGGCGCCTTTTGAATACATTTTCCACTTATTTCTTATATAAATGCGCACAATAATTTGGACACTACAAATTGGAATTATGTCGTTAATAAATGTATGTAGTAAGGTATAGTTTCACCCCCACTTATTGGTGAATATTTGACGTTAAAAATATATCGTTGGTGGCCCAGTCAACAAAAGCTAAGCTTACCAGCACGCGTCCTCGAGCAAAGATAAGTACTGGTTGTTGATCGGGGAGTTGCTACTATACGATTATGTTTTTCAAATTACCGAGGGGTTATAATAAGATTTTCTAGAGTTTGAATAAAATGGTACATCTTTCTCACCCCTTATTACCTTTCATCGTAGCAAGGCTTTTTAGCTTTTCTACTCAAAGTCTTGGGCGGTTGCGGATACGAGCAGTTATACTTGAAATACTTTTCCATTCATCCCCTTTTGATCAACTTTCTCACAGGGATTTATTTATTTAAGTTCTATTTTGTTTTTTGAGAAAGTATGTATATATATATATATATATAATATATATATATATATATATATATATATTGGAGAGGTGGGCTCTACTGCGCCTAGACTTTTGTCTTTTATTTCCTCTCTTTTTTTTTTTGGAATGTGGGCTCTACTCGCCCTTGGACACATGTCCATTTTCATCTCTTTTCTTTTTTTCTCTTTTTGTTTTTCTTAGCATAGCCATATCATTTTCTCTTTTCAAATTAGATTCGGATGTCGAGTTTCTCTTTTGGGCGAAATCATAGCAAATCCATTTGTACCATATCATACTTGGCAACAACTTAGACTAGATAGAGCCTGTCACGACCCACATGAATCGGGGTTTTCGGGATGAGTTTAGACTTAGCCAATAAACCCAAACTTTAGAAATTGAATTATAAACTAGAGCACGAAATGAAACATAAAGGCAGAGCAACTATTCGTCATTTCGACCGCAGGTAAGAACTAAACATTTTCTACAACACATATATATAAGGTGGAATATCCCTCTCTCTCTTTTCTTCTTCCCTCTTTTCTTTTATTTTTTATTCCATACCTCATCATTCATATAAGATAAGAAAAATAAGCGAATGGAATGTGAATCTGAGTTACCTTTGGCAAAGAGTTCTCCCCAAGCTAGCTTTTCACTTACCTTCGGTTTATGAGCGTTGCTAGCTTGTGAGCGCTATGAATGGATCTTTGATTAACATCGTCTTTTTGAAGGCGTGCCGGGGACTCCCCCAAGCTTGTCTTGTGATGATCTTGGAAGAGTGAAGAGACAACCATTCTTGGGGTTTCAAAGGGGTTTTTTTTTATTTTATTATTATCATTATTATTATTATATATATATAATTTTTTTGGTTTTCACCCAAACAACCGATCTCCATTGTCATCTCTTGGACTTACCCTCATAACAGTGTTGATAAATTCCTACTTGAGGGGGTTAGTCCATATAATTACGACAAATTCACACTTTCGCATCTCGTTCAATAAATCAAACTTCGACTCCATGTCTAATCGGTCGGGGTAGACTTTTTTTGACCTAAGCACCATGCTCAATTCAAAAAATCTGTAGGTATGATCACCATATGAATGATCCTTCGCTCCCCAAACCATAACATATTAGTATAGAAAAAGGAAGCATGAATTGATAACAAGATTCATCAAGGAGAGGCGAAGACTTTGAAGGTGAACATGAGTTTTATTATTGTTGTTATTTATATAAATATATATAAAAATATTTTTGTTTGTTTGTTTTTTTTGTTTTTTTTTGTAGTAGCGGAAAGGATGAGAGTGAAAGGTTCACGTACCATGTTTTTGGTCCGCCAATTTGAAATTTAAGTATTAGTGCCAGTAATTCATAGGTGAATTTCCTATCTTCGTGTTACAAATTTGAAACATATGTAGGAAGGAGCGGCTTGTTGGTTTTTTTTAAAGAAATTTTTTATTTTATGATTTTATTATCAAGGGAGAACATAAAAGCTTCACCAAACTTTCATACTCAAAACAAGGCTAAGATAAAGATGCAATATAAGTCTGGCCTTGATTTATCTCCCATGATGAAATAAATTTTTTTTTTATATGGAGATAAGTATGAGTAAAAGAATTGGTGAATTATTACACGAGTGTGTGTGTACCAACCACGCGCCCAGAGGCAAGATGTTGAAACTCTCGCGGTGGTATTGATGATCCATCTCGAGGCGGGCCACAAGGCTTAGGTGATACACCTGTGACGGGTAGTGTATATGGACCATGGGCCTTAGTGGTCACAAAGGTGTAAAGGAGGATGTTCGCCATTTTCCTTTACCTCCTACACTCTTTTTCTTTTATTGGACCTTTGCATGCACAGTGTACTTGGCGAGCGGCTAGAGAGATAGAGTTCATAATTCTTTGCATCGGTAGCGTGATGATCTTGATTTAGTAATGAGCTTCCTCACACGAGTAGAGGGAGGCATACCGAACTCACTCAGGTGCAACGTGGTCTTGGGAGAGAAAGATCCCTTCTTGCTTACATGGAGCTTGATCTTGGGATGGAGTCGGGTGTCTTCATTGTTTCTTTTTGGCCATATGGGGCCCAACACACTCCTCTCTCTTATGCTCTTTACTAGCAGGGGGAGGCTAATCTCTTATTCATCTCTTTTTCATCATCTCTCTCTCTCGAGCTCTTCTATAATCCCCTTGGTGCACTTGGAACTTGATATTCTCACCATCTTCCCTCACACCCTTGGACTTCGTGAAAAGGTCAGAGTGTGAAAGATTCGAGGGAGTCTCCTTTTGAGTGTGTTCCTCACGCATGAGCATCAAAAGTTTTCTTGATGTAGCGTGGTCTCGGCGTCAGCGTGCCTTTTGTTCTTCTTAGTCTCCGCCTGAGAATGGTTAGTGACAAGAATACCCCAGAAAGGATGCATACTAACCTGATAACATCGTCCTTGCTATTTATAAGAGGATAATAAGAGTTCTATATATAAGATCTTTTAGATAAGCACAATGTTATAAACAAAGGTCACTATGTACATGCATATTATCATAGTGAACATGTTCCAAAGATGCCTTATAAACCAATGCCTTCCCGACAACGGCGCCGAAATGCTTTGCATTTCTTAAAAGGCGCAATCACTAGAAGCGGTTTAGAACCGTCTCTAATAACGAGGCGCGGAAATGCGCCAGTTGGCGTTCTAAAGTGAAACCACCGTGTGGGTGATAACACTAGGTACATCAGCGGTGATAGATCTTGCTAATTAAGATATTCATCCATGGCGCACGGATCTATCATTGTAGCATTTCACCCCGAGAGATATTGAGGGTATAGATTATTTATATTTTCCCAAAGAGAGGCATGGTGGAAAAGGATCTAATAGAGACATGAGCGAGGGATAACATGACTATGTAATTGACCAATGCTCATAATAGGGATATAAAAGAAGCGGTAAAATGGATAACTTGACACACTCACTCAAGCCAAACTCAAAGGATAAAGATAAATAAGGAATAAAGAAAGACCTAAGTGGAGCATGCAGTTCTAGTCATGGGCGTACTGCATAGGACAGCAGGTTGATAGTCGTCAGGCTTGCGCGCGAGGCGGGAGGTCGGAGCTGAGAATGGGAAATGGACAGGGGGGGACCTCCCCATCCCGCCCAATGGGAGGCATTTACGAACTCCCTCACACACACACACGAGCATTAGGGGGGGGATTTCAAGGGGCCCCGGTCCAGGCATGCAACCAAGCGCCTACCCCCTCAGCCGTGGCATGCACTCATGACCGGGGATACGGCATCCAGGACACCACGTGTAAACTAGAACTACTCATGCATAGCCCCCCCACCCTACGGATGGGCGGAATAGAACACGAGACAAGCAGAAGGACACACACTATGTAAAAAGGCTAATACTTGCCCATTGAGCCGGAAGGCGCCGCTAATAGCGTCGCGTGCATGTCTTTGTCATATTCTTGGCCAGCGTGGTTTGGGCGGCGTCGAGTAATAGGTGTCGGGCGGTCCCACCCGCGCAAACCGCAACGTCTGAAATAAGGGTGATTATGAGCGGCGCGTCTACGGCGTCACGCATTTTCCCGCTTCCGGGCCCAGCGTTTCCGTTCTCGAGATCTGAGCCGCGCAAAAGCATGAGCGGTCACTCTTTTTCAAACCAGGGTATATGCGCAAGATTCACCATATCTTAGGCGTTTGAGCGCACGAGGCGCATTCTTGGAGCCCGATTAGATGCGTGGATACGAACACTAGTCGAGGGCAGCGTGTTACGGTAATGCGGACACCTCTTTTAGGTACCACCACGTGCACGTATGCGATTCACGGCGTGAGTATTCTGAGACACGCGTCTCTTCCGCGGGGCGCTTGGAGATGTCGCGAAAGTGCAATAGCGATCAGCGTCAGTATTCACGGTCGTAGCGTTTAAGGTCGGGCGGCGTTTTGCAGGCGTCCTGGCGTATCCGTGCAGATACCGCGGCGAATTTTCGGCAGACGTTTAGTCAAGCAGTACCGTCTATCTTTGCTTCAAACTATTGCAGACATTGGCCGGTAAGCAGGGCGGGTGGTGGGTGCATTATGCATATTTCGCCACGGAAGCGTCTGATCGCGCGTTTTGTTAGAGAGCGATTTGTATCACGAGGTATGCATGATACACGATACATTTCTGAGCTGGCACATTAGTATATGAGGCGTGCGAATTCGATGGAATTATGCAGCCAGCGTTCGGAAATATTGCGGAGCCAGCGTGTCAATATCACGGGCAGCTTGGCGGTACGGGCGCTGTAACTATCACGTCATTACATTCGCCGCGTTTGGCGAGCCGGTTTATAGCAAGCGGGTGTACGTACATATCACAGTTATTCACAGACGATTGGACGTATGCGGAAGTACGATCGGCGTTTGCTTTAAGTCTGGAGACGATTGGTGAGCTGGTATGTGTCGACAAGAGTATCTCACTACGGACATTGGATAAAGACAAAAAATTCTATATAATACATTACCCAAAGCCGAATGTTCTTTTACCACCACCACAGTTACTTACGATTTATGGTACATTAGCATTCATAAAGGAAGTCATAACCATGTGATCGAACGATTAGCAATCTCAAGGGCGAGGGAAGGCATCTATGATGGCGTAGTTAATCCCGATTCGTGACAGCGAAAGTCCCCCCATCGGTGGTGATCGATGGAGTCATCGTCCTTCTTCTGGCTGCTTCTTACGCTTCTTCTTCTTACGACGAGGAATGCGTAGAGCCGCCGGCGCTAGAGTATCCGGCGAGGGGGAGACACTGGATTCTGCCCGGATTCTTGTACTCTTTTTTTTTTTGAGGGACGATTCTTGTACTCGTTAGCATCAGAAGCGGGCCTGATAAGTTGTAGTCTGATGGATTGGAGCGGACCCCTTGATCAACTTCAAGGCGTTCGCGTCACTTGCCTATGGCACGCCCGGTGAACACATGGCCCCTCATCTTGAACAAAGTGGTTCAAAACCTGGGAAATGCCGGCCCCCGACAGTGCACTTGATATACAAGGCATCGGCGGCCAACACAGTATGCTGGCGAGATCTGAGCTAGCGTTTTGCCAAACTCGTTGGGAGGAAGAATCAACCACTCCAGTCGAGGCCAGCCCAGAGCATACACCTTGTTGGACTTTCGACACGGTTACCTCGGTTTTTTAGTTGATGAAGTCCTCCACGGCCCCGGCATCGCCGCGTATTTGTCGTGTCGATAATGCAGGTATCTCGTCGCCGGCGACCACATCTCGGCGGCAAGTCTGCCGCGATCTCACGGGCATCGTCTTTGCCCGATTCTTATGAGATGACTCCATTTCTCAAATGCGCTTCTTAAGTAGATGGGGTCTTGAGCGAGTTGCCCGATCGCGAATGGTTGCGAAGGTTGAGTTGCGTCCGTTGGAACTTGTGAACATTCCGTGTTGGTTGTGGAAGTTCAAATGACGGTTGATGCAATGGTTGCATCCGTTTTTGAGTTCCGGGCGTGGTTTTGGTGTGGATGCGTCGTGGAGGCGAGGGAGTTGGCCGTCTGAGATGTCAGTGCCCAGGAGTGGGAGCGATGTCGCCTAGAAGTAAGCCCCCTCGCTGCGGCCTCCACTTTGGTGGGTTTGGCTTTGGTGCCCGACGATTGAAAGCGACTTCGCCGGCGGTAATGAGCGGATCTCACGAGAGGCTGCGAGGAAGATGAGCAGGGCTTTCTACTTCTCTATAATTTTTTCTTTTCTTGTGGATCCACATTTGTAAATGGGCCGGCGTAATGCGTTGAGATAAATACATTTTCCTTCTAAAAAAAAAAAAATCGTGTTGTGCAACAGTTTTTATTATAGGCGGCTACATATGCGGGCATAATAATATGTGTGGTTAACAAATTATGCGTACAAGCTTCTAGTCATCATATATTTTCTCAAAGGCCAACAACCCGGTCATCGAGTTTTAGTCATCACATTGTTTTTAATACTACCCTAGCTAGTACATGATCACCAAAAGTAAGTCAAAGCTTCTAGTCATCATATATTTTCTCAAGAACAACTAGTCATCGAGTTTGCATCATCACATTGTTTTTAATACTATCTAAGCTAGTACATGATCACCAAAAAGTAAGTCAAAGACAGCATAACATCACATTGTGTTGTGGGCATCGTAGGCATGCCACCTGCTTCCGGTACTCAACACTAGCCTCAACGACTGGCAAGCGAGCCTATGCATCATGAGCCTCTCGTCTTCGCTCTCGGCCTTCCTCTTGATGAGATCCTCAACGGCCCAAACAGCCGGGACCCACGCATGAACATATATATGAGGGATCGAGGATGAGATCGTTCAGACAAAAAACAAGTCACGGTCGTCAAATCACAACATCGTTCATATATTTGGTCATTGAGAAGCTGCGTAGTGAAATAAAGCATGCATGCATGCAAAGTGAACTATGCCAAAAGCGGTGGCAGGAGAACTACCATTGTATTCACAAATCTATGCCAAAAGCAATTTGTAAAAATGGTTTTCTCAATTTAAACAAGGCATGCATGTAAAGTGAACTATGCAAAGCGGCAAAAACTACTAGCGAGTACCATTGTTCTCGAGTATGCCAAAGCGGTTGGCCTTGGCCAAGCCAAAACCAAAATGGGTTTTCTCAGTGCAGCCAAGCTCTTGAAAGCGAAACTAGTAGTATAAGCGGAAGCTACGGTATTGGTCTTCATATGACATATGGCATTAATACTGCTGTAACGGCGATCTTGCTTCCATCTCCTTCGCGTCGCCTCCGGCTTCACGGCTCCCTTGCCTCGGCTTTAGCCGAGACTTCTCCTTAAGCCTCGCCTCCGCCTCACGCTTCCCGGCTCCTTTCCTCAGCCATGGCCCCCGAGACTTTTCCCTTCGCCCTCGGCGTCCGCCCGACTTCGGCGGAGGCGCCTAGATAGCGCCTCTTACGGCGAAGGGAAGCAAGACTCACTTGGCGCGCCGCTTAGAGGCGAGGAAGGAGGATTTCGGCAACGGCGTTGAAGCGGAGCATCCTCTCCTCCATCGCTTAAAACTCCCCCAACGATACTCCCTACTGCGTCACCGTGCTAGGGTTTCCAAGTTACTAGTGGCGGCGATTCGATCTCCTCCCAGGCGACCGGATGCCTTGCTTCTTTGTACCCGTGGGCGGCGGGATGCCTTGCTTCTTGTACCCGTGGAGAGGCGTGGGACGCCTTGTTGAACCTTAGCGAAAGTCCTCACCACCCGTTTCCACAGGGGCCGAGGAACCGGGGGTGAACCTCCCCGTATTCATCTTCGACGGGCGGGGGGAGAGGCGGAGGAATGGGAGGTGGTGACGTGGCGGGGGAAGAAGGCTAGAGGGGCGGCGGCGCCTGGCGTGGGGAAGGCTCTGTGCGGGGAGAGTAGCGAGGAGTGCCGAGGCAGTCATAGTAGTTCTTGTTCTTATAAAATGAAACTTCTTTGGTTTGTGATAGAGGCTTGGTGCCACCAAAAGCATTGATATTACATACATAAAAAATACAAACCGTGATCGCTAAGGTCCAACGCTTGAACACAACTATCATACGGAAGGGGCTAAGTTAGGTTTCACCTCAACACACTTGATGTTTAGGGCACACCACCTGCGCATGATGATCTGACATTTTGTTCTTGCATAACCTAAATCTAGCGAACCACAACGGTGATGAAGTCATGCGGGCATGAAATCATTGCAACTCAATTAGTAATGCCGGGATGGATCGACCAACTTGATACAAAATATAATACATTACGGGATACATTGATCTCGATAAGCAAACAATATACCATTGTTCATATTCATGGGGCATCCCTCACATGACAACTCATGCAAAAATAGAATCTTGATTTTAGGGGCGTGTTAGGTAGTAGTCGTGAAAGATGAAGCAAGTGTCGCTAAGCGAGCCACAGAATCAAGTCCTTGAAAACAAATCTAGGGCCCAATTTTCTTACGTGCATACAAAAAGTAGACCATGAAAGCAACCCACACCCACATAACTTTTGCGCAAGTTCACAAATGGAGGCAGAAACACTTCGCGGGGATTTTTAGCTATCTCTTTACCATCTTGCATTGCACGGAGCCATTTTCTCGATTACCAAGCAACGGATCTACCATAGAACCAAATTAAAAGTATGTTATAAATGGTAGAGATTAGAGAATGTAGAAATTCATAGCACATTACAATTCTCGTATATGTAAATAATTTTCATCTTAACATGCATGATGCATCCTTTGGTGATGTAAAGCAGGTAAAGAGCATGTATGCAACAATAGAATTAAATATAGCTATTTGTGTCTGGTGCTTGTAGTGAAACACAAGATTCTATTTTACAACCCCATGCGAATCTGAGACAACACAAACACAAACAACGGGGATCGGCTCACCAAAATTATCGATTGGGTTGGAAATAAAGCTGGAATAAAAATGGTTTTGACTACCTCTAGAAGACATGTGACTAACATACGGATCACGATATATATGTGAAAAGCTAGTGCAAATATACACTAGGCAACGAGAGGTTCAACCATATGGCTTTGCACATTCTTTGAATCTAAATGCTCACAAATTCTTTGTAAAAGGAAAGCCACCACGGTAAAAACGGATGTCTTAAAATTGAGGACCTGAGTGTGCAGGTACCGGCTTTATGGTTTATCTATGCAACAACGAATATTGTCGATTCGACAAATTTCCATGTATATAAATCATTATGTATGAAGGGATAGCAAAAATTAACTTATAATAGTCATTGTGCTATTAAACCCACTTCTTCTTTGCTATAGTTAACCTACCTTGCTACTATTCCATCTCAATAAACAATGCGAGATGTGAGTGCTTTGCTAGGCGTCAAAACACCTCCTTCTTTGCTATTGCTAACTTTGCCTTGCTAATACTTACCGTCCAACAAAAAAAAATCAGCAAGCAAAAGCCAAAACCGCCCATGTGAAAAGGACTATAATTTTGTCACCGTTTACTACTACGAAATTAAGCCATTTTCATAAGCTTAGTGGTAAATTTACGATAAGGTCAGAATAAAACTAATTGGCATAAACATAACCAAATCCATCCAATGTAACTATTCTCCACTACAACAAACAAAAACTAACTTGAACCCAATTTACAATACCTAACCAGCGGCGAAGCAAGCGAAAAATAACTCAACTAAACCGATGCGGACAACGGGGAAATGCAATCTAATAACTAAAAGCTTGATTATACGTAGAAGGCGCCCTTTGTAGAGGAACCATGCGGGGCACGTTTATGAGGCCTAGCACAGACTCCTCCACCCATAGATGTAGCACCCCCCTTGATCCCCTTCGGCGGTGAGATTTAAGCATTAGGTAACTACGAAAAAATCAGACCCAAAGCTATATAAGAATAAGAACAATCTGTCATATATTTTGCCGTGCTATATTAGGCAACTAAAATTTGTCATATTTTGCAATGCTATGTTAGGTTAATTCATAGGTAACTACGATCCAACCACGAAAGTGACAATGTTCGGGTTATTACCTTGTTGCGGTAACCTTAAATTGAAATAGGTGTTTACGTAAAGGCGATGCCAATTCATGAATTGTTCTTAATACTCACATGAAAACCTACAAAAGAGTTGACACCAATTCATGAATTGGACATTAGATTTCTTCACTATAAGCAGAAATACAAAGCAAAAATGCTAATGAAACGATTGGCATACATATGAAAAATGAAAGCTACGCCGAAATGTTGAATTAAACATCCACTTAGCTGGCATTTTTCATAGGATAACTTCTTATCAAGATCCTAAATGCCAATACCCCGGTAATATGCAATTGTTTCAATACTTGCATTTAATACTAGATAACTAAGTCGGTGAAGATAGAATAAAAAAGAAAAAGCGAAAAACAATCTCTTTGTATGGTATGGCTCGAGAAATATGGCCTTGGAATATTTTTAGATGCAATACTTCTTAATGACTATCCATTAGCAATACATATGGTCGCTTGCTAACACAAAGGACAAATTTCAGGATGAGTACATAGTTGTTTACATGCATGAAGAAGTGCACCATTGAGTAGATATCAACGTCTTGCATACCTTCAATATACGTACAACATTCGGATATTGCTTTGTTTCACATCCACATGCGAAAGGCAAGCCCGGGGGGTGGATTCACTTCAAGCTTTACGATACGCTCTGCTTTGGATTCGGGAAGCGTGGCGCCGCTGCCTCTTCACCGGCAAGATGCCCGCACAATGTGGAAAGACATTCTTCTTCATCGGATCAAGGGGGCGCACCGCGGCACACATTGTGGTTGCCAAGCTCATGAATGAACATGGCGCCCCACGGTGGTTGCCAAGCTCAACAAGGATGAGCCAATGAGGCGAAGATGTGGACATTTTCTTCGGCCTCCTCCCCATCCTTTTATAATCTCCAGCGTAGGCCTTTGTGTTTGTACCTAGGTGTCCTAGGATGAATCGGGAAAAGGTATAAGACAACAAAATTATTGAGCAATGTTGTACAAGCTTATAGATAGCCACGAGTCACACATATATATGCGAGGACAAAACAAAACCTTTTTTAGAGCCATTCAAAAAACCTTCAAAAAAGGAAGGATAATGCACTTTACAATCAAGATTTCGATTGCTTACCCCAAGATGTGTGCTTCTCTTGCAACATCTTTTTTTTTTTCGGCCTCATGCCTTGAGAACACCCGGAGATACGGCGACGAACGCCCGCGATAAGCGCCTCGTTCACCGCCGCGCTCTCACGCGGTCGGGATCCCGGTCGGAAGTCAAGGCGATGGCGGTGACGGTCACCAACGACATATTTTCCCCGTCAACTTACTACCATAAAGGGGAGTGAAACTATACATTTCTATACTCATATACATTTATTACTAACATATTTCCACTTGTAGTGTTCGAATGTATTTTGTGTATTTATAATAAATCTGGTGGAAATAGTCCAAAATGCGCCATCACAGGCGCACCGAAGATATCAAGCCCGGGGTGGAAATGGACCAAACCTACACAAAGCGGACCAAGTCAAGCCCCTTTGCACAACTTTTCGGGGCCCAACCAAGGCGACACGCCGAGGCTCGGACCGGCCGAGCCCAAAAGAGGATGCAGGCGCACCCCAAGTGCGGCGCACCACGATGAAGCGGTTCGAGCCCATCAGCCTTGAGCGGTACATTCAATTACAGGGGCGGTGCGGTGGTGGAGATCATTTTCATCGTACTGGGCGTGTCATAGAAGCGGTTTAGGGGTATTAGGGTCATTTGGCCACCTCTCCTATGTGTATAAGTAGCTCCTCCCTCTCCCTCATTCCACACCATACTTGGAGGCAACACACCCAACACACTCACACTCTCCATCTCACTCTCCCTACCACCTTCTTCTTCTTCTTCTTATTTGGTTAGCATTGGAGTAGAAGAGCTACAAAGGAGGACTTGTAATCTTGGAGCAAAGTGAGCCTTTGGTAATATACATCTTCCATGGATCTTTCTCCATTGTGCAAGTTCTATTTCTATGATCATGGTTTAACATATGAATTAGAGTATAGTCTTGTTCATGTTTTAGTGTTGGTATTTGAACTAGCATATAGTTTGTATATCATAATCTTAACGTGTTCTTATTTGTTCTTCATCGATCATTGTATGCTTAACATGATTATAGATGGGATAACGATTGATGTTCTTTTCGGGTTTGCTCTTGTCTTAGTCCGTCCATCCGTAGGGTGGGGATCTGAGGGGACAAGAGTAGTGCTCTGTCTGTCTTGGGGCATGGTGCCGGGTATTACGACACCTTCGAATATGAGAGCATGCCACGGTCGTGAGGGTAGGCGGCGGGGTTGTGACAGCCACCTGTCAGTCCCTTGTAATCCCTCCACGTTAAGCATGTGATGTAGGAGTTAAATAAATGCTTTCCATTGGGCGGATGGTGCAGGGAAGTCTCCACTGTTATCCTAGACATAACCATTGCTCATATCGTGTTAGCATATGATCCTAACTATTCATTGTAAGACCATGACTAGAATACATTAGATTACTCCATAGGACATTTATTTATTCTTTATCTATTTTTCTTTATCCTTTACACAGTGGTTTCCAATGTGTGTGTCACACTATCTATAAACCGTATTGCTTACCTGTTATGAATGAGTTGGTCTTTACGTGCACGCATTTCATCATCCGGATGCCATGCTACTTCTTATACAACATGCCTTCCTTTGGGGAAAATATAAATAACGATACCACGAATACTTCGGGTGAAATGCTACAATGATAGATCCGTGCGCTTGCGGATGAAATATCAACTATGGCAAGATCTATCACCGTTGGTTGAAAGTGCATAATCACCCAAACGGTGGTTCCACTTAATGATATCGGCCAGGGTATCTCCTAGTATAGTCATCGAGGGGTTGGGTTCTAAACGATTCTAATGATTGTGCTAAGAAATGACAACAAAGCATTTACGGCGATTTGCCGAGGAATAGGTTTCATATCTATTTTTAGTGACGACGTTAAGAAATGTCAACAAGCATTTACGGCGTTCTTGCGGGAAGGCATTGTTATAAGAAATCACTAGGCTGGCTATGAATATGAAATGCGCATGCGTGATAACCACTTATAATCTGAGCTAATATTTTATGTTTTCTCACCATTTGTGGATGAAAGGAGGATAGTGTATGTCGGGTTTCCAAGCTGGCAAAACTTCATCGAGAATCCCGAGGCACTCCTAAGGAAGAACGGGTCTCGTACCTCTTCTTCTTCAGCCGGAACCTCGGCAGTTGAGACCGACACCCCTGCACCAAGCGAACCGCAAGCTATGGCTCAAAAAGTCGCTCAGCGATTTCTCCGTGCCCATTTGTTGCCAACGTGCCCAGGGCGGTGGTCAACATTACGGACAAGAACCGAGCCGCCTTTGGGCTAATTACCATGGTGCCGGTGGTCCCTTTTGTGGAGGCGCCTAGCGAGGGCGCCAACGCACATCTCCAACACTTCCTTGAGTTGTGCGACGATTGTCATCAGGGCGTCGAACCCGGCGTTATCGGGCTCCGCTTTTTTCCTTTCTCCCTTGTGGGGGAAGGCGAAATGCAGATGGTTCTACAAGGACAAGGAAGCGATCAATGTCGTGGGCAAAATGCTCCCGCGGCGTTCCTAGCTAAGTTCTTCCCCATGGGCAAAACCAATGCCACGAGGGGAAGAATCGCCAACTTCAGCCGAAATTCAATGGAACCCATCCCGGAGGCGTGGGAAGGCTGCAGAATACATTCAAGCATGCCCACATCACGGAATGGAGAATTGGCCGGTGCTCCAAAACTTTATAATGGCCTCACGGCCATATCAAAGGGGCACCTCGGCGCCCTGGCTGGTGGCGCATTCTTGTCGCTCACCATTGATGGGGCAACAGCCCTGTCGGCGAGGATGGTGGCAAACCGGCTGGGGAAGAGCGAACCCGGCCAAAACACAAAAAAGGCATGCATCACAGTGAAGGAAGCAGATTTGCTTACCGCAAAAAATGGATCTATTGCTGAAGAAGGCGGGATGGCGCAGCCGGACTCAACTAATCGGCGGCGCCCGGTTTCGCCCGCAGACTCACACATGACATGTGAGACACGTAGTAAAGTTGGCCACTCGGGGAATAACTGCCCGAGACCCGCGAAGAAGTGGCATTCATAAACAACAACGGGTATCGCCAACCTCGGCAAAGTTTTGGAACAACCGATCCGTCCACCATTCCAAGGTAACCGGGGCTATAATCCCAATTACGGCTCGGTCAACCTTCACTCAAGGACCTGGTGTTGGGCCAAGCCAAGATCAGCGAAAACCTCACCAAAAGATGAGCCAACAAGATAAAATCCTCGAAGGGGTAAATAACAAGCTAGAAGGGTTGACTTCAGTTGTGAAGAATCGATTGAGCTTCAATAAAGCGATGGAAACACGGCTAGCCCGGATTGCGGCCCAAGTGCGATCAACGACTTCGAGGCGAGGATTCGGGGGCAACTTTGAGGTCCCGCACGAGTCCGTCAACATATGATATCGCTGAGGCTTAGTCAACCCAAGGAGGCGGCAAAGATCCCGTGGACTCGCCGTTTATCGCCAAGAAGGGGAGACCACAGGCGTCCAATCATCGGTTGTGCCATTGGCCCCACATATTAGCCAATGCATTTTTGTGACTTGGGGGCCAACATTAATGTAATGTCCAAGGCTACCTTCAACGAGAATCCATGGTGGGACACTTGCTCCCGCAAGTTTCGTCTTCAAATGGCCGAGATCAAACAACACGGCGGCGAGAATTCTCGAAGACATGCTTATCAAAATCAAAGATGAGTACATCCCCGCGGACTTCGTGGTCTAGATATGGGCCCGAAGGAGGATGTGTCTCTCCTCTGGGGAGGCCATTCCTCTACACCGCAAAGGTGATATCGGCTTGGGAAGGGCTTCATCATCTTCCATGTCGAGATAAAGGCGGTGAAGTGCCCATTCATTGGGTACAAAAACGACACACCCAGGTATCAACATCAAGACCCGGTGTGGTGTGTTGGGGGGATCGACTCAAAACCCCCGGGCAGAAACTCTCCGCCCCGGTGATCGGGGAGAAGTCGAGACAGTGACTATAAATAACCTGCCCTCGAAAAAAAATGGGGTATATTTTAAAAAAATGATTTACAAAATATTTTTATTATCAAAAACAAAACAAACATATTTATTACATAACATATATAAATATTTTTTTTTCGAAAACCAAAATAAAGATCTTTATAAATAAAATAAATTTTTATGAAAAAGCAAGAAAAATATTTCCTAGATAAAATAAGTTTTTCAAAATAATTTTTCACGATATATATATAAAAAAAGAAAAAATTTTGAAAACTTTTTTGGGAAAATTAAAAAGGGGAGAAATACCGGTGTGAGAGCAACCACCTTCCATTCTCACTCTTTCTCACTCTCACACTCTCTCCCACTTTGCACTACACTCAAATTTCTCCACCAAAAATATTGTGCTTAGAGCAAGATCCGCGGGTGTGAAAGTTCATACTTTCATCTAACCCTTGCACACACCGAGTTTTTGCTCAATCATTTTGCGGTAGCTATGAAGAAAACGGGGAATTCTTCGGCAAGTTGAGGCGATCATCAAAGGCGTAGGCTCGCGGCACCCAAGCACGAGCTCTTTCAACCTCGACGAGCAAGAAAGCTCCCCCATGCAAGAAGATGCTGCACACCGGTCGGGGAGGAAGAAGCTCAAGTTCCCCGACTCTCGGCCAAAGCCGATGCTCCATACCTCGACATCGGGGGGCCCGGGAGATGCAAGCCTATCTCCTACTCAAGGATCGTGTGTTCCAACACACGCCGGGGATCGACTTCCGAACTTCTTGAACAAGCGGTATGGGCCGATGAACTCCGTATTATTTGGAAGCGGTCGGGTGGCGAGGATTATCCCTCCTCGAGGAGGAAGGTTCTCGCCTCCTAACCATCCGGTTTCTATGCACTTTGATAGTGGACAAGCTAGGCATTTCTTTCCGCCTTTTCGGTCGTTCTTACCATATCACATGGGGCGGAACTAGCAAGTCGCAGGGCTTTAGTTATAGATGTGCACTAGATGTGGATCTTTGCTTTGCCACTTCGTTCGACCCCAGTTTTGGGAAGAAATTACCGGTGCACATGAGGGTTGGTGTCTTTAAGCCTCGCCACTCACAAATCCGGCACCCATCACTTAGATTTATTCATCATTTGGATGTCTTTGGCATCAAGTTCCTAGGCACGGGGTTAGATAGGTGAGAGCGAGACTGAGCTTAAGCTCCTCTATGCCGTTGTCAACAAGGTAAAAGTAGCCCCATGGTAGAGATGTGCGAAAACCTTCACCATGTTATCACCAAAGTGGTACGTACCCGGTCACACACATCGATTATCACACGCGCGCCAACACGCGATTGGGGCGTGGACAACGAGCATGTCGAGTACATTGACACACCCGTGAGTCTTGGGCTGGCTACCGCGGCGGCTAATATTAGGGCACCTAGCAAAAGACACTACCGGCGGGAGAGCTTGCGCATACTTTTCTGGCTATAGGACTATGATTGATTTACCTAACCCGAATCTACGGTTGTATAAAAGCCAGTCTTTGACTTTTGAGCTCGAGGCTGGCGATGAGTGTGCGCAGGAGAGAGAGGGCCCGGGCAGTTCCACTCGCGGTGCGGGGAGATCGAGAGGTTGGCACAAGCTCTCATGCGGCATACTTCACGCCACCACCACGGCTGCGCGAGCGTCCCCAGGCGGGGAGGGTTCCATCCATTGGGGACCCGGGGTTCATGCCCTGGGTATGATCCAAGGTGGGAACCTCCTCCCATGGCGCCTACACCATCGAGTGGCCTGAAGGAGATTTAGAAGCATGGAGGGCCAACATAGATTTCTCCAGCGATTCGGGTATGCCCCGAAGTCGACCAAGACCATCGATTATGCGGTTTGGAGGCTATCAACATGCGGCTACTTGAGAACCTCGGCGTTCGCCGCGGGTAACGTGAGCATACACTTAACTCTCATGTGCGAGAACACCCATCGGTGGCAACAAAGCGGGAATACGGAACAAACAGCGATGGGATCGACTCGGCGAACATGGCTACTGCAACGCGAGGAAGCGTTACGGAGGCACGGGGCTTCGATCCGGATCAATAGGCCTCGAGATAGCTTGGGGAGAACCCCCACAGGTATCATTGCATTGCATATTTATTTTCCATCAAAATTTTATTTTATTTTAGCATGTTTAAATTTCAGCAATCTTGCATGAAAAAAAAATCCAAAAATAGAATAAGTAGCTCTTCTTGTGCTTTCATGTCTATACATATGAGCTATAAAAATGTTTAGTCTTAGTCCCTTGTTGAAATGATGAATAGTTGCTCACGTCTTATGCTTTGCACGTGCCTAGTTTATAATTCGAATTTCTCTAGAGTTTGGGTTTTAGTGGCTAAGTCTAAAACCTCATCTGAAAAGCCTCGATTCAAGTGGGTTGCATAAGCTCTATCCGAGTCTAGGTCGTTGCCAAGTATGATATGGTACAAATAGATTTGCTATGATTTTGTCGGGAAGAGATACTTGACATCCAGGGAACCTAATTTGAAAAAGAGAAATGCTATGGGCTATGCTAAAAAAAGAATGAAAAAGAGATGAAAAAATGGACAAGTGTCCAAGGGCGAGAAGAGCCCACATCTCACTCTGGGCGTTCGGGTTACCCGACCCGATCGAGGTCGGGGTAGTTAGGTATTTGGAAATTCGGGTAATTAAAAACTGTTGCAGATAACAGCCCCAAATTCCACTACCCAAAATTTCGGGTACCCGCAATTTTTGGGTTAGGGTTCAGTATACCCGATCTACCGAAGTACATGAATTCCGCGGCAACCCCTTAAACATTATAGAATTTTTCATAGAATTAAATGGGACAAAATGATTGGTAATAGGTTCAAGTTTTTCTACCACAGCTCACAAGTCATCAAAGATTCACAAACATGGAGCGTTCACATGCAAATGCAACCGGAAACGGTTTACAAATTACAAGTTCTAGTAGTAGAATATGGGGTGCTTGCTTGAATGCGGGTAGTTCGGGTGCTTGGGAGTAACTACCCGAATTACCCAATAAAACTTTGGGTAATACGATTCAAGATCCGAACTAAACATCGGGTAGTGCGGGGTTCGGGTACCGGGTTCGGTCGGGTATTTTGGGTTCTGTAGCGGGTTGCGGGTAATATGCCCGAGTGACCCACATCTCCAAAAAAAAAATAATAGAGAGGAAATAAAAGACAAAAGTCTAGAGGCGAGCGAGAGCCCACCTCTCCAAAAAATATATATATATACCTATAGCAATAAAGCCCATACTTTCTCGAAAACCAAATATAATCTTAATCTAAATAAATCCCGGATGAAAAGTTGATCAAAAAGGATAAATGAAAAGTATTTCTGTTATAACCGTTCTATCGGCAACAGCTCAAGGCTTTGAGAAAAGCTAAAAAGCCCCACCGCTTCTGATGAAAGGTAATAAAGGGTGAAAAAGATGTGCCATTTTATTCAAACTATAGTAGAAAATCTTATTATAACCGTGGCACTTGTGAAACATAATCGGCATAGTAGCAACTCACGATCAACAACCAAGTATTTATCTTTTTGCTCGAGGGCGTGCAAAGGGTAAGCTTGGGGGGAGTTTGTTGACGGTCACCAACGACATATTTTCCCCGTCAACTTACTACCATAAAGGGAGTGAAACTATACATTTCTATACTCATATACATTTATTACTAACATATTTCCACTTGTAGTGTTCGAAATGTATTTTGTGTATTTATAATAAATACGGTGGAAATACGTCCAAAGTGCGCCATCTGGAAAGCGCACTTCTGAAGATATCAAGCCCGGGGTGGAAATGGACCAAACCTGCACAAACGGACCAAGTCAAGCCCCTTTGCACAACTTTTCGGGCCCAACCAAGGCGACACGCCCGAGGCTCGGACCGGGCGAGCCCAAAGTGCGGGCGCACCCCAGTGCGGCCGCGCCACGATGGGGGCGGTTCGAGCCCATCCGGAGCGGGCGGTACATTCAATTACACGGAGGCGGTGCGGTTGTGGAGATCTGGTTCATCGTACTGGGCGTGTCATAGAGGCGGTTTAGGGGTATTAGGGTCATTTGGCCACCTCTCCTATGTGTATAAGTAGCTCCTCCCTCTCCCTCATTCCACACACCACACTTGGAGGTAACACACCAGCACACTCACACTCTCCATCTCACTCTCCCTACCACCTTCTTCTTCTTCTTCTTATTTGGTTAGCATTGGAGTAGAAGAGCTACAAAGGAGGACTTGTAATCTTGGAGCAAAGTGAGCCTTTGGTAATATACATCTTCCATGGATCTTTCTCCATTGTGCAAGTTCTATTTCTATGATCATGGTTTAACACATGAATTAGAGTATAGTCTTGTTCATGTTTTAGTGTTGGTATTTGAACTAGCATATAGTTTGTATATCATAATCTTAACGTGTTCTTATTTGTTCTTCATCGATCATTGTATGCTTAACATGATTATAGATGGGATAACGATTCGATGTTCTTTTCGGGTTTGCTCTTGTCTTAGTCCGTCCATCCGTAGGGTGGGGATCTGGGGGACAAGAGTAGTGCTCAATACGCGGGCATGGTGCCGGGTATTCTGACACCTTCGAATATGAGAGCATGCCACGGTCGTGAGGGTAGGCGGCGGGGGTTGTGACAACCCTGTCCGTCCCTTGTAATCCCTCCACGTTCGCATGTGATGTAGGAGTTAAGTAAATGCTTTCCATTGGGCGGATGGTACCGGAAGTCTCCTGTTATCCTAGACATAACCATTGCTCATATCGTGTTAGCATATGATCCTAACTATTCATTGTAAGACCATGACTAGAATACATTAGATTACTCCATAGGACATTTATTTATTCTTTATCTATTTTCTTTATCCTTTACAGGTGGTTTCCAATGTGTGTGTCACACTATCTATAAACCGTATTGCTTACCCCTTTATGAATGAGTTGGTCTTTACGTGCACGCATTTCATCATCCGGATGCCATGCTACTTCTTATACAACATGCCTTCCTTTGGGAAAATATAAATAACAATACCACGAATACTTCGGGTGAAATGCTACAATGATAGATACATTGCCCTTGCGGATGAAATATCAACTATGGCAAGATCTATCACCGTTGGTTGAAAGTGCATAATCACCGACGGTGGTTCCACTTAATGATATCGGCCAGGTTCGTCTCCTAGTATAGTCATCGAGGTCGGGTTCTAAACCTGATTCTAATGATTGTGCTAAGAAATGACAACAAAGCATTTCGACCTTTTGTTGCCGGGAATAGGTTTCATATCTATTTTTAGTGACGACGTTAAGAAATGTCAACAATGGCGCGACCTCGCCGTAGTTTGCCACCGGGGGAGGCCCCCCCGACGGACCCAAGATCTGCAACCACCGAACAAAAACTTACGTATTTGTTGTTTCTAGAACCATAGTAAAAACCAAATCTAGCTAAATGGATGTGATAAAAGAGGTGCACTGGATGGAGACGAAGGCGAAGGCGAGGGCGAACACTACACCTTCTACGTGTCGGACCGCTCTCTACTCTTGTTTGGTTCTCAGAAGAGTTTGGAAGTGAGCGAGAAGAGGGGAGAAGAGTAGTACTACTAGTAGTAGTATAGTAGTTGGAGTATGGGAGAAGGAAGAGGCCGAGAGGGCGTGAGAGAAACGAGAGACACAATATGTGTACTAGTTGTAGTAGTACTATTGCGAGTGTTCGGACACCATATGGCCCCATGGGCACACTGCCGGTTAATAATGTACTCCATGGCCCCATGGTTTTGCATCTTACTTATCTCCATACTAGTAGTACTTCAAATTTCAAATGTTAACTCTTCAAATATTTGAAATTCAACTTTCAAATAATATCCACCAAACGTGACAAAAGTAGTACTCTGTTTCAAATTATAGTTCGTTTGACTTTTTTTACCTCAAGTTTGACCACTCGTCTTATTCAAAGAATTTGTGCAAAAACGATATTAAAAAACAGTTGATAATAAAGCATGCCACAACAAAAGAAGTGATATTTTGCATAAAATATTGAATAAGGCAGTGGTCAAAGTTAGGGTTGAAAAAGTAAAACGACTTACAATTTGGAATGGATTTAGCGATAAGAATACAATAGGTTGACACATCATTATTTTACAAAAATCGTAGAAAGAAAAATCATCACATTTGGAGTTACGATGAGGAGAAAAGACCGGTTACAAGTTGTAACCATAGATTATAATAAAAAGAAAAAAGAAAAATTAGGGTTCTTGAGCCACGGAGGTCTCCGACATGGCGGCACACCGGAGATGAGGCCTCTAGCGACGGGAGGACCACCACCATGATCCCCCGAGGAACCAAGCGTTCCTATCTTTGCTATCGGATGAGCTGGTTTAGGCGGTATCGAGTTTGGCGCCCGACGGTGGCGGGGCGGGCCGCGGCGGAGCAGGGGGAGCGACACTCCGACCAAGCGAGGGGCGGCGAGGTTAAATGGGCGGGATGGAAAGCATCGAAAACGCGCGGTGTAGGCGCTTTTGAAGACTTCGAGGCGATGCACGGGGCGGGTCGAGTGGGGTTGCCCCCGTGGAGAACGACTGAACGCTGGGCGGCGTGAACCGGCGGACACGGCAGCGTTCAAAGGCCCCAGCGGCACGAGCATAGCTAGCAACGCCGAGGTGCTCGCGGCGGCCATGGCTGCATGGTCGCGGGCGGGCGGTCATCGCAAACATGAATGAATATAACACGAATTACCACATAATCATCCATCATGCACCAAAAGTAAGATAGATCACATAATGCAATGCATGGGTGCATTGTCGTCATCATCAACATATACATAGATTCATGCGAGTCCACTCGCTTCTCATGCCCACCCTGCTTGCACAAACAACCTCCTACACTCGTCGCGGATCCTACACTCCTCGCTGCAGTACAGGGAGTGCTGCTGCCACGCTCCCTCCACCCACCGGTCGATGGCGCCGCACGTTCCTGCCCTTTACGCGATGCCCGTCCGGCGCCGGTTTGGCGGAGGAGGAAGAAGCGGCCTCACCGCATGGGGGCACCACCAGTCATCGTGCAAGGCGCCCTTTTTGTCCGCGGAGCATTGCACGATTCGGTCTTCCGGGGGCCATCGCGCCCCCGTGTCGCGCTCCACCTCCCGCAGCACCTCTCGGGCATGGTCATCATCGGCGGCGGCGTTCCGCTGTAGAGCGCAAAGGCGTGCACATACCGGCGAGTTCATGCCACGAGTTGGCGGCTTGTTCCGGCAAGTCGGCGGCGGCGAGACGGTGCCGCGGCCTTCCACGAACACGGCGGACATGCCTGCTGCTCAAACTGCGCCTCCGTGTTGCGAACTTGGCGGTCGGTGATGAGACTCGCGCGAAACTTCGCGCGAGTAGTCGCGATGCCCTCCGATTCGTCCGCCCGATCCGGCACACCGAGGTCCAGCGGCGGGATGCTCCATCCCACTAAGGCGGGGCGGCACGCTGTCGTGCCAGTGCAGGTGGCCCTTAGATTCATGAGGTCCTCCATAGGATGCTCTGCGGCCATGGCGGCGCGGGCGCAATGTGCTCAAGCAACTCTGCGGAAGGTTCTCCATGGCTCGGGCGCGGCGGCACGGTTTTTCTACGCTGCGGAAAAAGGAAGATGAACGATTCGCTCTCGATCAAAATTGGTGGGCGAAAAATGCGGGTTTTTAGTACTCCTACTAGTACTAGTATGAGTGGGCGCGAGAGAGATGGACGGACCCTCACGGTGAAACGCCTGGCGGCGTAATTTAGGGCGGCGCCATTTACTACCGGCCGACCTTTCCATATAGTACTAGTATACTAGTATTTTTTTCCATGAGACGTCTTGATCATATCCACACACCTTGCATGCGTATCCTAGTTCCTACACACCTCGGCTGCCAACCGCGGCGCCGTCGCCATCGTTCGCGCGGTGGCGACTTGTTCGGTTTGGCTGTTCGACCACCGATCAACGATGTTTTTCTCTCACAACAAATCGGCACCATCCGGCCCGGCCCGGTAGTATTTTTCTCTCACAACAAATCACCTTGGATTCTAGAATCACGGAGAAAAAAAAAAAAAACAATGTAGAAACATAAGCTGCTTCCCGGCCAGATTCGAGTTTCATTTTACCATTTTGCCCTCGTCCATATTGTAGGAAGTGCGAGAATGAAGGACATAAAAGGAATGCGGGTAAAAAAAAGATGAAATCGGCTACTAGAATCCGGGATCCCAATAGGAAATTTGATTTTATTTAGAGTGCGGATTTTGGAAATCCATCCCGGAATCTAAATTTTAAAAATCTAGAAAAACTAAAAACTTGGACATATTTCGGTTGCATGTCCCTCTGTTCACTCATCATTTCAAAGAATGATCAAACATGCACACAAATTTGGAAACATTATAACACATGTATTATCTGAAGTATATCACAACCCACATTTTAGATTGTGCGCTATGAAATTGAGCGGCGGCTGTTCGGTCACTCTATTGCCGCTATAGCGGGCTATTTGCAAAGTAGCGTCGACATGCGGTTCACGCAAAAGCACCGCTATAGCACACTATTTGTTTCAAAAAATAGGAAATCGGGACAAGTGTATAATTAAATATAATCGATAAGTGATAATTTGATAAGTGATACTTTGATAACCATATATAATAAAGTTCTTATCCTCAAAGCAAACAACCATAAAAGCATCAAGTCAAGTACATAAGCAAACAACCATAAAGTTACTTGAAATCACTCAATCACTAACAATTGGGCTAGGGCGATCAATTTGTCAAAACGGCGCCACAATAGCGTGGTATGACACTATTTGAGCTTATTAGCTAGCTTGAATAATAGCGCCAAAAGTGCATAAGATCGGTCTATCAAACAAATTGTTATTATTTATGTTATGAAATAAATATCATTAGATTGATTATGAGATGTATTTTTTTAATAAATTAATCAATGTGATCGATAGAGTAGTATTTAGTACTCCCTTCGTACAAAAAAAAAAATGCAATTCTCGTTTCCCAAGAAGTCAATGTATTTAAACGCCGCAATTATATATTAAAATATATTAATATTTTACTAAGTAATTAGTATCATCGGAAAGATCTTTAAGTCTAGTTTTTTAATAAATGTATTTGGAGATATAAATGTTGCACGTAAAATGTCCATTTTTACTTGACAATCCTTGTTTGACCGTCTGTCTTATTCAAAAAAAAAGTTTTAATTTTTTTTTTGTTATTTTGTTATGACTTGTTTTTATCGTTAGAGATGCTTTCATAATAATTTATGTATTTTATTAATTGGATAAATATTTAAAATAAGACGAATGATTAAACAAGAATTGTAGAGGTCAAAAACGAACTTTTTATTTGTGGGACGGAGGGTGTATTTTCTATAAACCTAGTCAAAGCCGAGAAAGTTTGACCGCACGCTTCCGTAGTTTTTATGGACACGAGACCCATAGTTGCATGTTTTTTGTGGAACGGAGGGAATAAGCACGAGCACGACTTGAGTTTGGAGTGGAGAGGGATGTGTTTGCACCGACGGCATCACTCTTTCTTTCTTCTACGAGTAGTACGGTAGAGAGCGGGATGCACGTGTGTGCACTTGTTTCCAAAACATGACCGTAGAGACGGTTATTTTTTTTGTAAACACATGGTGTAGAGATGGGAACCAACTCTTTTTTTACTTTATTTTTCCTTTTGTAGTACTTAGTTTCTTATTTATTATAAAAAAATCCACCCCGTTGACCGGGTTGGTTGCCTCGGCGAACCGCCCGCCGGTTCGGCTTGGAAGTTGGAACGCACACCACCCGCTGTTCTCGAGGAGGCGCCGTTTGGAGATGTTAAAATACTCCAAGCAAAAGAACGGGCGGGAGGGCATTGAAGCCGGCTAGGGCCGGCTAGTCGATTGATCCAAGAATGGCGGAAAGGCCACGCAAGAAGGCAAGGCAAGACGGCGTGGCGGCGACGACTTGCTTCCTTTGATCTTTGCCGGATGATCTGGCATGCGAGATCTTCGTGCCACGCAAGGAGCCCGACGGTTTCTTTCTCCATGGCTCTACTTGTACATTCGGCAAGTTTCTTTGGAAGTTGCGGATCCTCTTCACCGACCGTGACGACATGATCCGGCTTCGTGTCGCCCGTCGTCTTAAGTAATCTACCGCGTAGGCGGCGACCACGCCGGGAAGTCATCGAGCCCGAGGGAGCAATTGGAGAAGCGCTTCCTCGAGGCCGGTCATCCGAGGCCATATGCTACGCCGGCCGGGGATAAGTTGATGGACACGGACGGGCCGGTCGTCGGGCGCAAAGGAAGACTCCGACCGCGGATCCCGCTGGGAGAAGGCCGTCGAGCAAGCCAAGGACGCCGGGGGGACCCCGCGGCTTACTTGGCGATGCTAAGTACCGCCGAACCCCACGGACCCCGACGCACGGTGCCGCCTCCATGGAATCATCGGCGCGCCCCGGCCCGCTCCCCGACGGCGGTGGGAGGGCTCTTCGACACGCGCGCTCCAAGGTCAAGCGGACCTCGAGGACATTGCGCCCGCGGCCCAAGGTTTCCTTACCGCGGCGGGAACGTGGTCACGCTGCTCGCCAAGGATAGCCACGTCTGTACATGGCCGGAGGGATGCAAGAGGTATGTGCCCCAGCCCGTCACCCCCAAAGTCGTCCCGTACTACAAATCGGTGCCGCATCATGCATGAGTTCGACCTCTGGGCCTTGGGGCCTTGAGAGCACGGTGATGTACGCCGTCGCCAGGATGTGAGATCGATGACGACGACGCCCGGCCGGCCCGGCCGACATGCGGCGGCGCTACCGAAGCGTCGATTTGATATCATTAGCTAGTTCTTCAACTTTATTTGATAGTATATATTGTAAATGTAGTATATACTACTACGTACTTGTGTTTACATTATGTTGAACGTAATATTTAATATTGCAATGTACTACGTGTGTTTATGTCTTCCTTATGTTGAACGTAATATGCATCTTCATGTGACCGTCGGTTGTTTTTGTTAGCAACCGGCGAAATTGGTGGGCGAGAAGTCACGCGAAAATCAAATGCGGGTGGCGCGTCCGGTGGGTAGAGAGATCGAGGGCGACATGACCCTTGAAACGCTCAAGCGGCTGTGAATTTAGGGCGGCGCCATTTACTACCGACGCAGACATTTTTTTCATATAAATAATACTTACGTTTCCAAATTAAACTAGAGTCTATAATTTTGTTTCCATGAGACATGTACACACCTTTGCATGCGTATCCTTTGCGTATCCTACACACCTCGGGCCGCAACCGGGCGCACGTCGCCATTGCCGGTGTCATCGGCAGATCGATCGGTCTCGATCGGCGAGGCACCGATTGATGGGCGGGCGAGGGGACGAAGGACGAACGGGACGCGAGCCCTTGTTCATGCACACACGAAACTGTCGAATCAGCGGCTTCCCGGCTCCTCACACGCCCCGCGGCAAAGGCGAGTGGGGCCTCATGGCATGGCAGCCTTTGACCTCAGCGTGCATGCGTGATCGTGATCGTGCGAACAGCTTCCATCAAATCGACGGCAGAAAGAATCACACATGCACACATGTAGTACTACTACGTATTATACACGAAGTTTTTTTTTTACAATAGTATTACACGAAGTTATCACAACTAATAAAACGCATGTCAGTTTTCATCATCACTGATGCCCGTCATGGCGAGGCACCATTTGGGCTATAGAGCGGGTCGTACGCCACGGATCATATGCGCCGCCAAGTCGCCCAGCCTAAAATTCCATAATGTGTACAGTACAATGGATGTTCTTCTGCGTCCCAACCGTCGCCTGGTGGTTGCCTTTGATCTCCCGCAACACACCTACCGGGCACAGTCGACATCCGCGGCACCAGTGTTACGTTGCCCTGAGTAAGAGCATATTTGGCGGTTTCATGCCCTGAGCCGACGGCGCACGTCGGCGTGATCGCTAAAAGATGACCTGAAGCCAGCACAATCAAGTAGACCTTCAAGCCGGGGACGAGTCTACACTAGCCGCCGCTCAACATTCCGGAGGGCTACACTCCCCCGAACTCCGGTGATCGGGTAGCCACGCGGTGTGCCGACCAGGCGACGTCCGTGTGGGTTGGACGCGAGTCGGCACGGCACATCGCAGCCACCCAATCACCGGCGTTCACGAGTGGATGTAGACTACAACGCCCGACTTGCCAAAGAAAGACTAGAATCGAGACGCGCGAAGGCGCCGAACGCGGAGGGTATCGGAGGGGGCATGAAGTAGAATGGCTCGTGGGACTTGGCGGCACGACAACAGTTTTTTTTTGTGGAAGCTCTTAGTAGCAAAGTCCAAAGGGCGATTCCACTTGAAGCCCCTCCTCCCACTCCATCCCGCCGATGTCACCGCCGACGGCCGTAAAGAGCAACGGCGCTCGGCAATAATGCAAAAAGCGTAGCCCGATGTAGGGAGACGTGGTGATTTTAAAAGTGAGACGGCGGCGCGAGGTGGAGCGAAGGAAATATGGGCGAATCGACGCCTTTTGTTTTCAAACTATTAGTACATTTGTTTTCCATCACAAGATGATCTCAAATCCCAAATCAAAAAGATGTACGTAAAACCGAGAAAAGTTTCATAGATATTTGAGAACGACAATCGTTAATTATATTGGTGGTTTGTGCATCCTTGGTCAATTAAAACATTTAAATTTCAATTTTTCATTTTTTTTTTAAATTGAGACCTAGTTTTCCTTTACAAGATGGAGTAATGTCAAATCAAAAAAGTTTGAAACCGTAGAGTTTCATAACTTAGCATGATCTACAATTCTTATTTTTGGTTGTTTCTCCCCATCCGACATAGTGCTAGTGACATTGGTCACAAATCTTAGAAATCTCTCCCTAGTTTCATCAACTAATGTATATATGAGAATGTGTAAATCATGTGAACAATGTTACCGCGACATCGCCGGATGAAGAAATGGCCAATATATATAAAAGGTGTACTAAATCCTTCCAAATTGTAGTTTGTTTGACTTTTTCAACCCCAACTTTGACCACTCATCTTATTCAAACATTTATGCAAAATATCTCTTATTTTGTTATAGCTTGCTTTATTAACAAATGGTATTTAAGAATGACTTATATTTGACTGTTTTTTTGCAAATTTTTTGAATAAGACAGTGGTCAAACTTAGGGTCAAAAAGTCAAACGAACTATAATTTCGAATCGGAGGGTACATCTTAAGAAGTTACTCAAAAATGTGCTTGACTTCTTCTAATAAAATCATTAGATGCTCCAAAAATGTTGTCTCAAGTGGTGGTAATTTTTTAAATTCAAATTTCAAATGTTTCCAATAAAACATGACAAAAGTAATAGCAAAGAAGAATACAATATCTGGCAAAGCATTTTTTTTTTAAAAATAGAAAGAAAAACCATCACATTTGGAGTTACTACGAGGAGAAAGACTAGTCACAAGTTTTGGCCACGATTAAAAAAAGAAAATCGAGTTCTTGAGTGGGAAGGCCTTGCGGAAGGACCATGGCGGCCTTGAGGCGGGCACTCCGCCAAGAAGCGACACCCACCGTCAGATCGAAAAATTAGGGCGGCGCCTTTTCTTGCGACGCTGTGACTAGTAGGTGTACACCTACGCTGCGCCTCTATAACCGTGACATCGTGTCCGATCATATCCACACCCTTGCATGCGAACCCTTCAGAGAATAGGGCCCACGCGTGCGGCGGCGCGCAGCTGCTCGCATCTCGCACCGTGATGGATGCCCGTCTCGAATGACGAGGCATCGATCGCGGCACGAACGAGCGACGACGCCATCTGACCTAGTAGGAGTTACTACTTATTAATGGGTGTTGTAACTTAGCACGAAATGACGCATACGCGCTCCTTTTCCTAGCACGAAGTCTCAGAATCTTAGCACTCCATACAAAGACAGAGTACTTTACCGGTGTTGTACTATACTAGTATATTTTTTTTCCAATCCAAACAGCACAAATTTGGAAACGAGTGGACGAGAATACTACTTGTACTCATTTTTATTCTAGTATAAATGGTGTGGCGGAGGTTTCGTCACGTAGTACACGTACTATATGCTTCTAGGCAGTGAAGAACGGGTTTTGATGATTTTTTAATTGCCAACGGGTCCCGCATATTTGTACACACGAAACTGCCGAGTCGGGCCGCCTCGCCGGTTCCCTGGTGGTCGCCGATCTCCCGCAACACCTGTTGGCCCTATAGATGAAAAACGGACGGAAAAACCTCATTTGAACGGGTGGGATCGAGTTCGGAAAAATGCGGGTACGGAAACAGAGAATCGGAATATCGTGAAACGAACCAATACGGAAGTTGGCCGGAAAAGAATAACGCGATCAAATATTCTCGAGTATACATGGACAAAGTCATAAAATAATGTACACATACGGTTATTAGTCCAATATTCAGTGGTACGCCTTGTGTTAGCATGTTAACGTGCATAATCGGTGATTATAATGTTTTTGAACATATAAATTTTTAGACATACTACTAACTTATGGAGATTAAAAAAACGTCTTGAAAACGGATTAAATACGGGTCAATTTCGGGTGGAAACGGGCTTACTTTCGGAAAATCGACGGAAAACCCCGTTTCTACTAACGCATCAAAACGGGATTCGACAAATACGGACAAAAATAATAGTGTACTCCCTCCATCCCACCGACTTTGTCACCCCGATTCCATGCCATCTTATTTGATGTTTCGTCTTATTCAAATTTTTTGCATAAATATAATTTATTTTGTTACTTACGACTTATTTTATCAATGAAGATACTTGAATATTGATTAATTTATTTTATAATTTGCAAAAATATTTTGAATAAGACGGATGGTCAAACATGAAGTTTAAAAGTCAAAAACGTCGAAGTGCATGGGACGGAGGGGAGTAATCTTGCGAATGTGAACTCCCGCAAAAAAAAAAAGTGTAAATCTTGTGAACAATGTCACACGCGCTCCTCCTCCACGGCGCCCGGCGACGCGAGCGCTCCTCCCGGCCTCCCGCTCCGCCCCCACCACACCCTTGCATGCGAATCCTCTGCGTATCCCACGCGCCTCGTTCTAGAATAGGGCCCACGTGCGCCCACCGTCGTTCCGTCCCAAAATTGTTCTACTGGCCGTTCAACAATGCTTTTCTCTCATAACATCTATCCGCACTCATGTCGGAGCGCGGGGCCGTGCCTCCTCGCCCTGCGGCGCATGCGTGAGTGAGGTGGGAAAAGGTTGGAGAGAGAGCGCCAGCAGTGGGCTCCACGATTTGCCCCTGTTTTTCAAACTTTGCTCGTTTGCCCCTGTTTTTGGTTTTCCAATTGCGCAAATGCCCCCAAATAGGGGCAAACGAGCAATTAGACTCCCGAAAAGGGGCACTTGCACAATTGTTCCAAGTAAATAAAGGAACATATGAGTGCCCTTGACTATCCGCACTCACGTTTCTCTATTTACTCCCTCTATTACATCTCAATCATCAAGATTCCCTCCTTTACAGTACTTTCTTCCGCACATATACTTCCTTTATATCTCTAGTAGTACTCTACTAGTACTCCATCACTAGGGTCCACTTATAATTTTATCTAAATATCCATGTGAGATCTTGTTTCAAGGATTTATTCAAATTCAGTGGTGTAATCAAAATTTAGTTTAAGCTTTTGGTTTGGAGTATAAACATTTTGTAGGTACGGAGTAGTTGAAATCATGGGGCCCACCACTGGTGGTCCCCGCCCTCACGTGCGCATACTTGTTCCCTTTGCTTGTCCGACGTGGCCCGGTCCCGATGCTCCGTACTCCACGCCACGCATCCAAAGTTGGAGGATGGAACCGGCACGGCTCTTTTTTCTCAGTATAAAATTCTCCTCAGAACAGTCCAGAACCTATCCAGATCACAAACGGCCAAAGACCAAAGATTACTTTTTTTTTTCTCACAACAAATCAAACCGACCGGCCTAACACCCCAAACGCTTTTCCCAAAGACGGGTATGTAAAACTTACTATACGAGAGTTGTATTTTTTCTAGCACTCTGTTCCCTAATCATTTCAACCGAAATCAAACATCCACACATCACAAATTTGGAAAAATATAACACAATGTAGGGTTATAACTAATAAAATATCTCATGCATACTCACCGATCTTTTCAACTTTCACCATGCATATGATCAAAATCAAATTAAGCTTGTTCAATCGAGATCATCGAGCTACATCATGCGCTCTATACATCATGCATATGATCTCAAATCAAAAGTTGCAAACTACAAAGTTTCATGGATATTTGAGAACCGCAATCATTATATCCGTGGTTTCTTGTCTATCCGAGGTCACTAAAAACATTTAAATTTCAATTTTCATTTTTTTTTTTTGAAATTGAGACCAAGTTTTCCTTTACAAGATGATACAAATCAAAAGTTTTAAATTAGAGTATTTCATAACTTAGCAAGATCTACAATTTTATTTTGGTTGTTTCCCCATCCGACATAGTGCTAGTGACATTGTTCACAAATCTTAGAAATCTCTACAAGGTTTGTCAACTCTATGAGACATGTGTAAATCTTGTGAACAATGTTATCGATGAAGAAATAACCAATATAAAAGATGTGCGCCTTAAGAATTATTCTTCAACTTTTATGTTCATGACTTCTTAGATGCTCCAAAAATATTCTCGTGAAGTTGTAATTTTGAATTCAAATTTCAAATGTTATCCACCAAACGTGACAAAAGTAGTAGCAAAGAACAATACAAAGTAGCTTGACACATCATTATTTTACAAAATCGTAGAAAGAAAAATCATCACATTTGGAGTTACGATGAGGGAGAAAGACCGCTTACAAGTTGTAACCATAGATTATAATAAAAAAGAAAAAGAAAAATTAGGGTTCTTGAGCCCCCGGAGGTCTCCCTACATAGCGGCACACCGGAGATGAGGCCTCTAGCGATGGGAGGACCACCACCGTGATCCCCAGAGAACCTAGCGCTCCTATCTTTGCTATCGGATGAGCGGGTTTAGGCGGTACCGAGTTTGAACGCCGACGGTGGCGGGGCGGGCACCCCTGAGCGGGAGCGACACCGCCGACGAGGACCGGCCGAGGTTAAATGGACGGGATGGAAAGCAACGTAAACACAGTGTAGACGCTTCTGAAGACTCGAGCGATGCGGACGGGTCCGGTCCAAGAGGGGTTGCCGCCGTGGAGAACGATTGAACACGGGCGCGCGAACCGGGCGACACGGCAGCTGCCCAAGGCGCCGCCATGGCACAGCGTAACCGCTGCCGACGAGCCTCGAGGTGGCAAGGTAAGAAAGAAGGGAGAGAGTTCGGAACGGAGGCGGCTAGCTAGCTAGCAACGCCGAGGTGCTCGCGGCGGCCATGGCCGCATGGTCGCTGGCGGCGGTCATCGCAAACATGAATGAATATAACATGAATTACCACATAATCATCCATCACGAACCAAAAGTAAGATAGATCACATAATGCAATGCATGGGTGCATTGTCATCATCATCAACATATACATAGATTCATGCGAGTCCACTCGCTACTCATGCCCACCACCCCGCTTGTGCTTGCACAAACAACCTCCTACACTCGGTCGCGATCCTACACTCCTGCCGCAAAGATGCGGAGTGCCGCTGCCACGCCCCCTCCACCCACGTGTGTTCGTGGCGCCGCACGCTCGCTGCTTTCTGCACTAATGCCCGTACCGGCGAGGCGCCGGTTTGGCCAGAGGGAGGAAGATGCGGCCTCACCGCATCGGGCACCACCAGGTCGTCGTGCAAGACTACCACCGCCGTCCCACGGAGCATTGCATAGTTCTCGGTCCTCCAGGGGAGCCATCGTCGCCGCCGTGTCGATCTCCACCTCAACACCTCTCTCATGGTCATCATCGGCGGCGGCGGCGTTCGCCAGAGCGCAAGAGCGTGCACATACCGAGCGAGTTCATGCCCTGAAGTTGGCGGCTTGTTCCAAAGAAGTCGAAGCGGACGGCGAGACGGTGCCGCCTTCCACGAACACGGCAGATGCCGCTCCAAGCACGCCTCCGGTTGCCGACCTTGGCGAAGCTCGTGATGAGACTCGCGCGATACGGTTTTGATGAGTAGCACGGCGCCCGGGGCCTGGCTCGATAATCCAAAGACCAGTCCGGATGCTCCGCCCCACTATGGCGAGGCGGCACGCCCCGTGCCCGGGGAAAGGTGGCCCTTAGATTCATGAGGCCCTCCATAGAAAGCTCATGACATGGCGACGCGAGCGCTATGTGCTTAAGCACCTCCCCGCGAAGGTTCTCCATGGCTCGAGGCTAGCCGCACGGTTTTCTCGCGAGGATCTCAGCGGAAAAGAAAGATGAACAGTCAAGGCCGATCAAATTAGTGGGCGTAAAAATGTGGGTTTTTAGCAAAGAGTACTAGTATGAGTGGAGTTACTACTATGAGGGAGAAAGACTAGTCACAAGTCTTGGCTACACATTAAAAAGAAAAAATCAGATTAAAAAGCAGTTATATAATGCGGCGCGTCTGTGTTTCGAAATTAGTAACTGGACTTCTGTCTCCATGACACGTGCTGGTCATATCCACAGCCTTGGCAATGAATGCGAATCCTTTGTGTATCCTACACACGCCGGGTAGAGTGTAGACCGCTGGCGTCATCGACAAGGTGACGATCGAGACTCCCTTTCCAGACGGTCTCAGAATAGATTTCTTTTAAAATTTTCACGCCGAAGCTACGAAATTGAAAAACCCCGCCTCCCTCCCCTCACAGCGATTCATTTCATTCTTCATCCCCTCAAAGCGATTCATTTCATTCCTCGCCCTCCTCCTCACAGCGATTCTAGGGTTCCCGGCCGCCCCATCGCCGCCCGTCACCGCCACCGCCGACTGGTCCGACTTCAAGCCGACTCGTCCACGCCATTCAAGTCGACGCCGCTCCGCCCACGACCACCTTCCCGACGGCTTCTTCCTCCACCCTAGCGATTCTATTTTACTCGCCTATATGTAGCCCATCAATCTTGTCCACCTCTTTTCCCGAACTACATTTTTTTTGTGATCTCGTGCCTCTCCCGATTGGGTAGTCCTCATAGACTTCCTCTCGCGCCTTTCCTATAGGAAACCGCAAACCGAACATGCCCTAAATGAACTGCTACCAAACAACCGTTTGTTTATATTCCTCTATTCGTGAACATTTTTTTTTGGGTAATCAGGCCTCTATGGATTGTGTAGTCCCCTCATAGACTGCCTATTACAAATTTGAACCCAGTATAATTATCCTCACATGGATATTTTGAGTTGTAGGAACTAAACTTGACACCGACCGCTACTATAACTATAATGAACTGTTACTAAACTACGCTTTGTTTGTATCCCTCTTCTCCCCGAAGTACATTTTTTTGTTCTCCGCCTTTGGTTTGTGTACTCCTCATAGACCGCCTATTGCAAAATTGAACCGTATAATTCAATCGTCACATGGATATTTTGAGTTGTACATACTAAAATTGACACCTAATCGCTACTATAATGTTGCTATCTTGTCTTACAAAAATGTTCCTACTAAATGAATCATTACTAAACTACGTTTGTTTATATCCCTCTTCCCGAACTACATTTTTTTGTGATCTGTGCCTCTAGATTGTGTAGTCCTCATAGACCGCCTATTACGAGATTGAACTCGTATAAATATTAGGGACTTGCTAGTTTCCGTGTGACCGAAATTTTTGAATCTGTTCAGTGATGAAGCTACTTGAGTGAATTCCATCCAACACTATAGCATCAACACAAATGGCCTGAATTTTTCTCTGTCGCCAGTGAGGAAAGGTGATAATTGTATCCTCGATGGATATATAGAGTTGTAGAAACTGAACTTGACACCCGATTTGCTACTATAATGTCGTTACATGTGTGTTTTGTCATAGGAAACCGCAACCAAATTCCGCCGCTTATTTTCTTTATAGATGAACTAGAAGGATTCCCGTGTTGCCGCGGGTATGAAGGTGGAATATAAGTTAATCACTAAGATTTTAAGGTTATGATATATAGACGATAATCTAAAGTTATTTTGGATAATGTATATTTAGAGATCAATGGAGAAAAACATATGAACGAGACATTCCTAATGATATATAAAGTCAATCAACAATTTAGTTTGTGAACGATGTGACCAAATCCATCCTAATGGGAATATGTATAATCTAGAGCTTCCTTGCAAGTAGGTACGAAGGAGAAATCTATGAGTTAAAATATTACTATCACCCTCATATTCTTTTTTTTTTTTTTCTTTTTTTCGTCTCTTTATTTTTTATTTTTTACTTTGCTCTATATATACCAACTACTATTACTGGGACCCACTTATAATTTTATCGAAATATATCCATATGAGATCTTGTTTTGAAGGATTTGTTAAAAGGAATTCAATGGTATAATCAGAATTTAATTTGTTTTTTGGTTTGTGAGTTACAATATTATTTTAGTTAGTTCAAAACGATTGGGGCCGCCATTGGATGATCATGGTGGCATGCTTGCAAGTCGAGAGAACTCCTTAGTGGGGGTTCTCTACATAGGTGTAGTAGATATACATGCTCAAGAACAATGATCAAGCCTCTGTAAGCACTTTTACTATCTTGTCTTATAAAAATGTGCCTATTAAATGAACTATTACTAAACTACGCTTTGTTTGTATCCCTCTTCTCCCGAAGTACATTTTTTTTGTTCTCCGCCTTTGGTTTGTGTACTCCTCATAGACCGCCTATTGCAAAATTGAACTGTATAATTCAATCGTCACATGGATATTTTGAGTTGTACATACCGAAATTGACACCTAACCGCTACTATAATGTTGCTATCTTGTCTTACAAAAATGTTCCTACTAAATAAACTGTTACTAAACTACGCTTTGTTTATATCCCTCTATTCCCGAACTACATTTTTTTTGTGATCTCGTGCCTCTAGATTGTGTAGTCCTCATAGACCGCCTATTACAGATTGAACTGTATAAATATTAGGGACTTGCTAGTTTCCTGTGTGATTGAAATTTTTGAATACTGCTCGTGATGAAGCTACTTGAGTGAATTCCATCCAACAACGGCATTAACACAAAATGCCTGAATTTTTCTCGTCGCCAAAGAGGAAAGGTGATAATTGTATCCTCGGATGGATATATAGAGTTGTAGAAACCGAACTTGACACCGATCGCTACTATAATGTCGTTACCGTGTGTTTTGTCATAGGAAACCGCAACCTAATTCCGCCGCTTATTTTCTTTATAGATGAACTAGAAGGATTCCCGCGTGTTGTCGCGGTATGAAGGTGGAATATAAGTTAATCACTAAGATTTTAAGGTTATGATATATAGACGATAATCTAAAGTTATTTTTTAGATAATGTATATTTAGAGATCAATGGAGAAAACATATGAACGAGACATTCCTAATGATATATAAAGTCAATCAACAATTTAGTTTGTGAACGATGTGACCAAATCCATCCTAATGGGAATATGTATAATCTAGAGCTTCAAGGCGCTGGTACGAAGGAGAAATCTATGAGTTAAAATATTACTATCACCCTCATATTCTTTTTTTTTTCCCCTTTTTTTTTAGTCTCTTATTTTTTTATTTTTTACTTTGCTCTATATATACCAACTACTATTACTGGGACCCACTTATAATTTTATCGAAATATATCCATATGAGATCTTGTTTTGAAGGATTTGTTAAAAGGAATTCAATGGTATAATCAGAATTTAATTTGTTTTTTTTGTTTGTGAGTTACAATATTATTTTAGTTAGTTCAAACAAGGGGGCCGCCATTGGATGATCATGGTGGCATGCTTGCAAGTCGAGAGAACTCCTTAGTGGGGGTTCTCTACATAGGTGTAGTAGATATACATGCTCAAGAACAATGACTGCTCACGGTAGAGCACTATTACTATCTTGTCTTATAAAAATGTGCCTATTAAATAAACCGTTACTAAACTACGCTTTGTTTGTATCCCTCTTCTCCTGAAGTACATTTTTTTTGTTCTCCGCCTTTGGTTTGTGTACTCCTCATAGACCGCCTATTGCAAAATTGAATCAGTATAATTCAATCGTCACATGGATATTTTGAGTTGTACATACCGAAATTGACACCTAACCGCTACTATAATGTTGCTATCTTGTCTTACAAAAATGCTCCTACTAAATGAACTGTTACTAAACTATAGTTTGTTTATATCCCTCTATTACCGAACTATATTTTTTTTGTGATCTGTGCCTCTAGATTGTGTAGTCCTCATAGACCGCCTATTACAGATTGAACTCGTATAAATATTAGGGACTTGCTAGTTTCCAGGTGACTGAAATTTTCGAATACATTCAGTGATGAAGCTACTTGAGTGAATTCCATCCAACAGTGGCATCAACACAGCGGCCTGAATTTTTCTCGTCGCCCGAGTGAGGAAATGTGATAATTGTATCCTCGATGGATATATAGAGTTGTAGAAACCGAACTTGACACCCGACCGCTACTATAATGTCGTTACTGTGTGTTTTGTCATAGGAAACCGCAACCAAATTCCGCTGCTTATTTTCTTTATAGATGAACTAGAAGGATTCCCGCGTGTTGCCGCGGGTATGAAGGTGGAATATAAGTTAATCACTAAGATTTTAAGGTTATGATATATAGACGATAATCTAAAGTTATTTTGGATAATGTATATTTAGAGATCAATGGAGAAAACATATGAACGAGACATTCCTAATGATATATAAAGTCAATCAACAATTTAGTTTGTGAACGATGTGACCAAATCCATCCTAATGGGAATATGTATAATCTAGAGCTTCCAGCGTTGCGGTAATGAAGGAGAAATCTATGAGTTAAAATATTACTATCACCCTCATATTCTTTTTTTTTCCCTTTTTTCGTCTCTTATTTTTTATTTTTTACTTTGCTCTATATATACCAACTACTATTACTGGGACCCACTTATAATTTTATCGAAATATATCCATATGAGATCTTGTTTTGAAGGATTTGTTAAAAGGAATTCAATGGTATAATCGAATTTAATTTGTTTTTTTGGTTTGTTTACAATATTATTTTAGTTAGTTCAAACAGTGGGGCCGCCATTGGATGATCATGGTGGCATGCTTGCAAGTCGAGAGAACTCGTTAGTGGGGGTTCTCTACATAGGTGTAGTAGATATACATGCTCAAGAACAATGATCTTTCTGTCGAGCACTATTACTATCTTGTCTTATAAAAATGTGCCTATTAAATGAACTGCTACTAAACTACGCTTTGTTTGTATCCCTCTTCTCCCGAAGTACATTTTTTTTGTTCTCCGTCTTTGGTTTGTGTACTCCATAGACCGCCTATTGCAAAATTGAACTCAGATAATTCAATCGTCACATGGATATTTTGAGTTGTACATACCGAAATTGACACCTAATCGCTACTATAATATCTTTTGCTACTATAATGTTGCTATCTTGTCTTACAAAAATGTTCCTACTAAATAAACTGTTACTAAACTACGCTTTGTTTATATCCCTCTATTCCCTAACTACATTTTTTTGTGATTTGCCTCTAGATTGTGTAGTCCTCATAGACCGCCTATTACAGGATTGAATCAGTATAAATATTAGGGACTTGCTAGTTTCCGTGTGACTTTCGAATTTTTCGACTGCTCAGTGACGGCTACTTGAGTGAATTCCATCCAACAAATGGCATCAACACGTTCCTGAATTTTTCTCTCTGGTGAGGAAAGGTGATAATTGTATCCTCGATGGATATATAGAGTTGTAGAAACCCGAACTTGACACCGACCGCTACTATAATCTCGTTACTGTGTGTTATGTCATAGGAAACTGCAAAAAAAAGCAGTTGCCTATTGAATGAACTGTTGTTACTAAACTACGCTTTGTTTATATCCCTCTATTCCCGAACTACATTTTTTTTGATGATCCGTACCTCTGTTGATTGTGTAGTCCTCATAGACGCCTATTACAGGATTGAACTCGTATAAAAACTAGTAGAATTTTCCATTCATTGCTGCGGGTAGGAAAGGGATTGTTAAAGGATTAAATTGTTGTACCAAATCTCAAAAACGAAGAAGAATTGTAATCGCTAAGAAATCTGATCACAATTAGCTATTGAGCGTAATTACTTTGTGCGTGATAGAAACAGAGTTAGTAACGAAGAACTTAAATGTATGAAACAAAGTACATACTCATTGGCATAAAGATTATTTAATCTTATGTTTAAACTCCAAAAGCCGAACCAATATCGAATAGAAATATTTAGATATGTGAGGAAACGTGAATTGTATCCTCGGATGGATACATAGAGTTGTAGAAACCGAACTTGACACCGACCGGGGGGTTGGTGGGCCGGGGAGGAAAGGTGAATATACATGCTCAAGAACAATGACTGCTCTGTCGAGCACTATTACTATCTTGTCTTATAAAAATGTGCCTATTAAATGAACTGGCACTAAACTACGGTTTGTTTGTATCCCTCTTCTCCTCAAGTACATTTTTTTTGTTCTCCGCCTTTGGTTTGTGTACTCCTCATAGACCGCCTATCGCAAAATTGAACTGTATAATTCAATCGTCACATTGATATTTTGAGTTGTACATACCGAAATTGACACCTAACTGCTACTATAATGTTGCTATCTTGTCTTACAAAAATGTTCCTACTAAATGAACTGTTACTAAACTACGCTTTGTTTATATCCTCTATTCCCCGAACTATATTTTTTTTGTGATCTGTGCCTCTAGATTGTGTAGTCCTCATAGACCGCCTATTACAGGATTGAACTCAGATAAATATTAGGGACTTGCTAGTTTCAGTGTGACCGAAATTTTCGAATCTGTCAGTGACGAAGCTACTTGAGTGAATTCCATCCAAAAGCCGGCATCAACACACGCCTGAATTTTTCTCCAAGTGAGGAGGAAAGGTGATAATTGTATCCTCGGATGGATATATAGAGTTGTAGAAACTGAACTTGACACCCGACCGCTACTATAATGTCGTTACTGTGTTTTGTCATAGGAAACCGCAACCAAAACAGCTTGCCTATTAAATGAACTGTTACTAAACTACGCTTTGTTTATATCCCTCTATTCCCAACTACATTTTTTTGTGATCCGTACCTCTCGTTGATTGTGTAGTCCTCATAGACCGCCTATTACAGATTGAACTGTATAAAAACTAGCGGAATTTTCCACTGCGTTCTTTGTGGGTAGGAAAGGGATTGTTAAAGGATTAAATTGTTGTACTTGTGTAATCTCAAAAAATGAAGAAGAATTGTAATCGCTAAGAAATCGATCACAATTAGCTATTGAGCGTAATTACTTTGTGCAGGATAGAAACAGAGTTAGTAACGAAGAACTTAAATGTATGAAACAGTACATACTCATTGGCATAAAGATTATTTAATCTTATGTTTAAACTCCAAGTGAACCAATATCGAATAGAAATATTTAGATATGTGAGGAAAGGTGAATTGTATCCTCGATGGATACATAGAGTTGTAGAAACTGAACTTGACACCCGACCGTGGGGTTGGTGGGCTGGGGAGGAAAGGTGAATATACATGCTCAAGAACAATGATCGGCTTCTGTCGAGCACTACTACTAGCTTGTCTTACAAAAAAATGTGCCTATTAAATGAACTGTACTACTAGTTTTGTTTATAGTCCTATATTCCCGAACTACATTTTATTTGTTCTCTCGCCTCGATGGTTTGTTTAGTCCTCATAAAAAAAGCCTACCACGCTTGTGTTGGAAAAAAAGCAAAGCCTATTACGTAATTGAACTCTGTATTATTTTATCCTCGGATGGATATATCGAGTTGTAGATATCGAACTTGACACCCGACCGCCACTATAATGTTGTCATCCATGTGTTGTTGTCATAGGAAGCTGCAACAAATTCTCGCTGTTTATTTTCTTTATAGATGAATATACACGTGTTCAAGATAGAACAATGATCGCTCTGTCCTTACCCCTCATCGCCGGTGAAGCTTTGTCGTGTGTGCCGGGCATTTGACGACGCCGAAAATGGTAAGTCAAGCGGCTATGTGAAATACAAACCTTGCTTATGGTTAGCTTTTTGAGTGCTAGCCGTTGACTTCTCTTTGTAACTACAACTGCTTTGATATAGGCGTCGATGATGACACATGTGCAACATCATCCGGCAAATAAACAACTAATTCTCTAGAGGATGGTCGAGAGATACATATGAAGAGACAAATGCATGAGACAGATGAAGCTACTACAGGGCTGAATTCAGGAGTTTGTACTCAGCAGAGGGGCGGTCATCCGGCCGGCTCGGTGAAGGGGAGGGTCGACCATCACAAAGTGGCCGAGAATAAGGTAGTTGTGACGGAGGTCACTGACGGGTATCCCACTACTAAGGAGGGCAAGCTAAGAATGAGGAGACTTGCTGGTCTGATTGCTAGACAAAGGGTCCCCTTGCTCACAGATTCAGTCTGTTCCTTAAGTCCTCATGTCAAGGGAGAATTATTGGAGGAGTGTGTCCAGAATTCATTGGAGTTGGAGTGTCCATCGAGCTCAAAGGACAAAGCAATTAAAAGGTCGTGGCAACCGGTAGAAAAAAAGTTTTAGGACCCACAAAAGCGATCTAGTGCGCAATTACACGTCAACAAGGGGAGGGATGCCACAGTGAAGCACCCATACATCCCCAAGGAGGATTGGACAGCTTTTGTTCAAGCGACTCGAAGCGAAGAGGCAGTGGCAAAAAGTCAGAGATACAAGGAGCTTAGGCGGAAGAACCAGTATAACCACTGCCTGGGGACAGGAGGTTATGAAGCAATGTATGAAAGGTGGGCGAAGGAGGACAGGGACTTAGTCGACAAAGGAATCCAGAATCCTTGGGACGAATATCCTAAGGACCGCTCTACGGCTTTTTTATGGGACGCAGCCACCCGAATTGTCAGTGACAAGGCTCAAATTGTTTGGAACGATGAAGCGGCTTGGGCTTTAGGTAAGGAGATTTTAGAGGCAGCCCATGCTTCTTCTGGGGTCACTGGTGTAAGGGAAAGAGATCTGCTCACAGGGGTCCTGGCACCCCGCAACGCATGTGGCGTGTGCGTGGGGTGTCTAGTTCATGTGGTTGGAGGAATTGGCCGGACTGCAGGGACATGTACAGAAAGAGGAAGTCGCCGGTCGCAGCAGTTGAAAAAGAGATTTTCGCTAGATTGAATGATCTCCAAGGTCAGGTGGTGGCGTTGCAATTGCAACAAGCACAAGCACAAGCACAAGCACAAGCACAAGCACAAGCACAAGCACAAGGTTCCTCGCCTAGCAACACCCCTAGCGCTGCAGGTGGACTGAAGAGCAGCTGCGCCTCAGCCAATCCGGATGGCCAACTGGATGCTGCACCTGAGGTTTCCATTCCGTAACGATGTACCCTTGTAACGAAGACCGGAGATTATCGAAGTTGAGGTAGCTTGGGAAAGGTACACCCGAATCACCCGTAGCTACTTGAGGGTCAACCAATACCGGGCAGACATACCGTTGTAACGATTGAACATGTAAATCCCGGTTTTGATGCTACACTCACTGATCCGCCGATAAAGCAAAATTAAGACTCTTGGCCGTGCTATTTTTAAGAGGATCTAGTGGAGCAGACCTTATGACCGGTAAACACCCCCAACCCGCCTTTGTTCTCGCACCAAATTGTTCTCAAGCAAAAAAACCTCCTCTCGCCTTATGTCTCCGTGGTATTAGCCGGTCTAAAGGACCATATGGTACGCACCAAAGTTATTAAATGGGGATGACAAAGAATGACCGTAGTCCCTCTCGCACTCGGGTGCAATGGGTGGGAATGAGATCACTAGCTTGCATGCCAATGGTGATCGAAAGTGCCTCTCGTGGTGCAATGGATCGGAATGCGCGACTCGCACTCATGCCAATGACGCTCGTATTGCCTTGCGAGTGCATCGGCTAACAATGCGAAACTAGCTCTCAAGGCATGAATGATGAGAGTGCCTCGCAGACCGCAAGGGCTGAGAACGCGGGGAGTGGCTCGCATGACAAGAATGTCCGTGAGTGCCTCTCGAGTGCAAATGGCTGTGAAGCGGAAGCAAACAAAGAAATGTTCCAAACAAGCATGCCTCGTGCAAGGCATAGAGCATCCAACGGTGACAAAGATAATGCGTTCCCGTAAGGGTCGCCCCTTATGACCGTAGTACTTCGAAAGTGCCCTTCGGTATGCAAGTGGCCAACCCAAAGTACAAGCATGGATCTCCAATGCTCACGCATGAACAACTTGAATAGTACGGTAGGGCCTTGTTGTGTCGCCCTTCATGGGTGGTGCATGGAAGCGGCGGTCCAAACATGGTGGCGTTCTTGCACGCCCAGAAAGCGGCCTTTGGCGTGACACGCATTTAAGAGGCTAAGATCAATGTGGGTTTCGATGACCTGTTTGACCTCATGACACCGGATGGATTGGATGTGGCCATCCTTCGTTGCATGACACCGTGAGTACAATTTCTTCTATTGTGGACTCATTCGGGATGCCTCTTTCATCTATTGCTTACTAAATTTGCTTTGCATGCTTCTCTATTCCTAGATGCCTGCCTCCGAGATGCGAGGGCCTTGTCTTTGTCGGGCTTGGCTTTCTTGATCCCGAGCCATTGACCTACGGGCGGAAGGATGATGGGCCTCTCGGCAAGAAGGGCCGTACATATCTAGAATTTGGCCTATGGAAGCATCATGACAAGGACTTTGTCATGTTTTTAGATAATCCAGCCAACACCGGATTGTTGTTGTCATAGCTATCAAGTGGAGGAAAGTCTATTTCGTTGACTCGCTCCCAAATAAGAAAAGACGTAAACGGCCCCGTTGAAAACTTTACTACAAGAGTGAGTGCTTCCTAACCTACATCCGACCCATGCATTTTTTTTCTTAATTATGTTACTAAAAATAGAAAAGAATATGACCTTTTTACATTTTACTCATGTGTAGCCGTGTTGAGCATGTTTTTCAATCCGAAGGGGACAAGGACGCAAAAGTTTACTGCTCACGCCAAGTATACAAAAGTAATTGTTGTGCTTCTCCCCGAAGTTGTGCACTTGCCACTTGGGTTTCCATTCAGCCCGAATCACCACCGTGTTTCATATGTTTGCAGTGCTGGACGCAACCTGATAACAAGACATGTGGGTTCTACACGGCGCACCACTTGATGGTTGCGATGAATCAAGCTCATTTGGATTCTCACGAGGTAACTCGAAGTGCAGCTCCATCTTGTGCCTATCTTTGTTTGGCGATAAAGACCATGTGTACAACAAACACTTATGGCTACCTTTTCTTTGTATTAGGATTTTGACTTGCAGAGTGTACCGTGCAATTTGGGTGATATTAGAGAGAAGATCGCCAAGTTTCTTATGGAACATGTCATCCACCCTGGCGGCGAATATTTTGATTCGTAAACTGTGAGTTGCTTCTGTTCCCTTGCTGCATCACGACCGAGGTGGATACATGCACGTGAACTGTGTTATTTGTGTTGTGAACAATCTGTGGTGTGCCCTGAACAACTGGGTGCGTGTGAAGAACAATCTGTGGTGTGCCCTGAACAACTGGGTGCGTGTGAAGAACAATCTGATACACTTGAATTTTTAATGCTGCTGGCGTCAGCCATTTGTTTGTGCTTGGACCTATGTATATGTATTATATATGTGATTAATTATATCAATGTTGTGGTGTCGACGCATTCTAAGCTGTATGTGTTCGTAACATCATCATTGACACGACGCCCAACTATCTAAGAGGCGTCTCAAGCCTCCTGGATAGTTACGCACTGCCTCGCCCCGATGCGGGCGTCGGTTGTTTTAGCAGATTTTTGTGTCGCGCTCCCGAAAATTGCGCGTGCCCGAAACGTCAACCTCGTTGCATTACACTTGCAGCAGTCTTGGCGTCTTTAATTTTCCAAGAGTTACAACATGGGTCGCTGTAAGCCGCCTCGTAGTCTCCGCACGTGCGGTCGGCTCTAGGTGCCACGGCGATGCTCAGAAAACATAAGAAGACACAGTCGGGTACAAGAGCGGTGTGTCAGAACGAATCAACGTTGCGCAGACGGATAAACGAGCGGCGTGTTCGTAAGTAGTACAAAACCACGACGCGGTGTGTGGCGACGTCAGATGGGTGACGAACAGTACGTACGGTTGCATTCCTCGATGTGTCTCAGATTAAGAAAAAGCCGCCACAGACACTTTTACCGCGCGCCGTGTCCGTAAGATTTACCGAAGCATAGGGCGCGCGGTGCATACCGCTCGACATGTCCCCCATTTACAGACGCCTTGACACGGGGTTTGTATACATCGCGTCGTCCACCACACATTGGGCCCGTGGCGGTAACTTTGGAAGGGACACGCTTTATTCATGCCGCGTGTCTCAGAACGTTACGAGAAAGCACACGCTCCATAGGAAAACTTGTCCGTAGGTACCGCCACTACGCCGAGCAAAACGAGGTCGCACCCTCGAAAACCGCTCGTGATAAAGTGTGTTACTGCACCCTCGGTAAGGTCTTCGCCTCGTAAGTCGACATTTAGAGACCCTAATGGGCGATCGCGGCCGCGCATGGAAGATGCCCTCAACGCGTGGGATCAGAGGCCTTTTTTTTTACATAGTGACAACGAACTACCATTCGGCACAATCCCGACACTACCCAATTATATTGCATGAATGGTTTAAGCATAAAGTTCTATATGACGATATCACAACATAGAAACTATAGACTAGTTCATGTGTCATGATCATGTCAAGAACAACATGTTAGATCATAAGATAAATCATGAGGCATAGAAATAACATGAAGACTCTAATCCTAATGCACAACCAAGATAAGATAAGAGCAAGGCTTTGGAAGAATACCATAGAAAGATTTATTCCCGGAATCCATCTTCTAAGGAGCCAAGCCCTCCTTGGTAGCTTTGCCTAGCTCCACATCCTAAACTACTAATCCTACTAAGAAGAGGAAGAAGAAGAAGTAGAAGAAGAAGAAGAAGAAGAAAGGGACAAGAAGAAGAAGAAGAAGAAGAGAGAGGCTACATTGTGAGGTGTGTGTTACAAGTAAGGGAGTGCCTATCTATTTATAGGACCTTTACCATGGGATCTTATCTTGGCTAAGCCATTTGGTACTAATCCCGCACCGTCTTCTGGGCAAGCAAACACCGCCTCAGACTTTTCAGGTCAAGATGGGCGCCGAACGAAGATGGGTCGTTTTGGCCTCCGTGACCCTAAGGTGCGCGCACCAATATGAGCTCCGTTTGGGCTGAAACTTTGCATGAGCATGTGGGCCTCGGAGTTAGCTTCATTTCGAGTATTTGTTCATTTGAAATCCGATTTCGTATGAGAAAGTTATGCCCAAAATATTGAACCCATGTCCTGCGGCCCGTTTATCATTTCATGTTGGATTCGGGCCTCGACCTCTTGGGTTTGTGTTTGGATATTGATATTTTATAGGCTTTTCTCCTCTCTTCTCCTTGCTTTGCTTATGTCCATTTAGGGCCTTGTTATCTTTCCTTTGCTTTTGGCCCAATGCGTGTTTGGTCCATTTCTCCCTTGGGCTTGATGTTCTTCAGGAATGCGCTTTCTAGAAAGGCGCCTTTTGGTACATTTTCCACTTATTTCTTATATAAATCTGCATAATAATAATTTGGACACTACAAGTGGAATTATGTCAGTAATAAATGTATATGTCTGTAGTAAGGTATAGTTTCACCCCCTTATTGGTAGAATGTTGACGTTAAAAAATATGTCGTTGGTGACCGAGTCAACAAACTCCCCAAGTTTACCCTTTGCGGCGTCCCTCGAGCAAAGATAAGTACTTGGTTGTTGATCGAGGAGTTGCTACTATGCCGATTATGTTTTTCAAGTGCCGTGGTTATAATAAGATTTTCTACTAGAGTTTGAATAAAATGGCACATCTTTTTTCTCACCCTTTATTACCTTTCATCGTGAGCGAGGCTTTTTTAGCTTTTCTCAAAGTCTTGGGCGGTTGCCGAGATAGAACGGTTATAACGAAAATACTTTTCATTCATCCTTTTGATCAACTTTCTCACCCAGGATTTATTTATTTAAGTTCTATTTTGTTTTTCGAGAAAGTATGGGCTTTATTGCTATATATATATATATATTTTTTTGGAGAGGGGGCTCTGCTCGCCCTAGACTTTTGTCTTTTATTTCCTCTCTTTCTTTTTATTTGGAGATGTGGGCTCTACTCGCCCTTGGACACATGTCCATTTTTCATCTCTTTTTCTTTTTTTTTTCTTTTTTTTTTTTTCTTAGCATAGCCCATATCGTTTCTCTTTTTCTTTCAAATTAGATTCTCGGATGTCAAGTTTACATTTTTTGGATGAAATCATAGCAAATCCATTTGTACCATATCATACTTGGCAACAACTTAGACTAGATAGAGCCTATGCAACCCACATGAATCGGGTTTTTTTCAGGGATGAGTTTTTAGACTTAGCCAATAAACCCAAACTTTAGAGAAATTCGAATTATAAACTAGGCACAAAGCAAAACATAAGACGCAAAACTATTCATCATTTCGACACGGGTACAACTAAACATTTCTACAACACATATATATGGAGTGGAATATCCCTCTCTCTCTTTCTTCTTACCCTCTTTTCTTTTTATTTTTTTATTCCCATACCTCATCATTCATATAAGATAAGAAAAATAAACGAATGGAATGTGAGATACGAGTTACCTTTGTGGGAGTTCTCCCCAAGCTAGCTTTTCACTTACCTTCGGTTTATGAACGTTGCTAGCTTGTGAACGCTATGAATGGATCTTTTGATTAACATCGTCTTTTTTGCGTGCTAGGGACTCCCCCAAGCTTGTCTTGTGATGATCTTGGAAGAGTGGGACAACCATTCTTGGGGTTTTCAAAGGGTTTTTTTTTTTATTATTATTATTATTATTATTATATATAATTTTTTTTGGTTCACCAAACAACTTCGATCTCCATTGTCATCTCTTGGACTTACCCTCATGATGTTGATAAATTCCTGCAGGGGTTAGTCCATATGGTCGACAAATTCTACACTTTCGCATCTCACGATTCAATAATCAAACTCGACTCCATGTCTAATCTGATTAGGGTAAACTTTTTTTGACCTAAAGCACCATGCTCAATTCAAAAAAAAAAAATCTATGGAAGTATGATCACCATATGAATGATCATCGCTCCCAAACCATAACATACTAGTATAGAAAAAGGAAGCATGAATTGATAACAAGATTCATCCAAAGGAGGCGAAGACTTTGAAAGGTGAACATGATTTTATTATTGTTATTATTTTATATAAATATATATAAAAATATTTTTGTTTGTTTGTTTTTTTTTTTTTTTGGCATGGTAACGGAAAAAGGATGAGAGTGAAAGGTTCACATTACCATGTTTTTTTGGTCCTCCCCAAGCTAGCTCAAAGCCCATTGGATTGGGGTTTTACCCCGTGCTTTTGGCTTTTCCCCGCATGGTTAGTATATGGTAGATTCATGAGTGGATTTACCATCCTTCATGATTACCAAATTTGAAACATATGCGAAGGAGCAAAAAAAGAGCAAACTTTGTTGGTTTTTTTTCGAAAATTTTTATTTTATGATTTTATTATCAAGGGAGAACATAAAAGCTTCACCAAACTTTTCATACTCAAACAAGGCTAAGATAAAGATGCAATATAAGTCTAGCCTTGATTTATCTCCATGATGAAATAAATTTTTTTATATGGAGATAAGTATGAGTTAAAAGAATTGGTGAATTATTACCTTTATGCACAGAGGTGTGTGTGTACCAACCACGCATGAAGGCAAGATGTTGAAACTCTCGCGGTGGTAGCTTGATGATCCATCTCGGGCGGGCCACAAGGTTTAGGTGATACACACGGTAGTGTATATGGACCATGGGCCTTAGTGGTCACAAAGGTGTAAAGGAGGATGTTCCTCCTTTCCTTTACCTTCTTTTTTTTTTACTTTTTTTTCTTTTTTCTTTTATTGGACCTTTGCATGCCCGAGTGTACTTGACCGACGGCTTGAAGATAGAGTTCATAATTGCTGCATCGGTAGCGTGATGATCTTGATTTGGTAATGACTTCCTCACGCCCCGAGTAGAGGGAGGCATACCGAACTCACTCGGGTGCAACAATGGTCTTAGGAGAAAAAAATCCCTTCTTGCTTACATGGAAGCAATGCCTGGGATGGAGTCGTGTGTCTTCATTGTTTCTTTTGGCCATATGGGGCCAACCTGCTCCTCTCTCCTCTTATTTCTTTTTTTGCTCTTTTTTTATAGCAAGGGGAGGCTAATCTCTTATTCATCTCTTTTTTTTCATCATTTTTTTTCTTTTTTTTTTCTCTCTTTTTTTCTCGAGCTCTTTTTTTTTTAATCCCCTTGGTGCACTTGGAACTTGATATTCTCACCATCTTCCCTCACACACTTGGACTTCCATGAAAAAAGTCAAGTGTGAAAAGTCGAGGTCTCCTTTTGAGTGTGTTCCTCCGCCCATGAGCATCAAAGTTTTCTTGATGTAGCCCCCATGGTTTCAAGCGTCGCGTGCACCTTTGTTCTTCTTAGTCTCCACCGAATGGTTAGTGACAAGAATACCCGAAGGTGCATACTAACTTGATAACATGTCCTTTGCTTTTTATTTATAAGAGATTTTTTTTTTATAAAGAGTTCTTTTTTATATAAAAGATTTTTTTCTTTTTTAGATAAGCCTGTTATAAACAAAGGTCACTATGCATGCATATTATCATGATGAACATGTTCCAAAAGATGCCTTATAAAAAAACAATGCCTTCCTCGAACGGCGCCGGAAATGCTTGTTGCATTTCTTAAAAGCGCAATCACTAGAAACAGTTTAGAACCCATCTCTAATAACGGCGCTGGAATGCGCCGTTGGCGTTCCCTAAGTGAAACCACCGTGTGGCCTGATAACACTAGGTACATCAACGGTGATAGATCTTGCCAATTAAGATATTCATCCGCAAGCGCCGCGGATCTATCATTGTAGCATTTCACCGAGGAGATATTCGGGGGTATCGTTATTTATATTTTCCCAAAGGAAGGCATGGTGGAAAAGGATCTAATAGAGACATGAACAGGATAACATGACTATGTAATTGACCAATGCTCATAACTTGGGATATAAAGGAACGGTAAATGGATAACTTGACACACTCAATCAAGCCAAACTCAAGGATAAAGATAAATAAGGAATAAAGAAAGACCTAAGTGGAGCATACTGATTCTAGTCATGGTCATGCATAGAACCAGTTGATAGTCGGGCAACACGCATGAGCGCGGGAGGTCGGAGCGAGAATGAAATGGGCGGGGAGACCTCCGGTGCATCCACCCAATGGGAGGCATTTACGAACTCCAACAACACACACGAAGCGTGGGGGATTTCAAAAGGGACGGTCCAAGGCTTGTCACGACCAAGCCGCCCTACCCCCCTCAACAATGGCATGCACTCATATTCAAAAGGATACACGGCATCCAGGACACCACGTCCGCAAAACTAGGACACTACTCATGTCCCCCATGGCCCCCCCCCCTACGGATGGATCGGAATAGAACACGAGCAAGCCCGAAGGACACAACGAATCGCCATTCAAAGATAATCCCGACACTACCCAATTATATTGCATGAATGGTTTAAGCATAAAGTTCTATATGACGATATCACAACATAGAAACTATAGACTAGTTCATGTGTCATGATCATGTCAAGAACAACATGTTAGATCATAAGATAAATCATGAGGCATAGAAATAACATGAAGACTCTAATCCTAATGCACAACCAAGATAAGATAAGAGCAAGGCTTTGGAAGAATACCATAGAAAGATAAGAGCAAGTGATGGAGTGCCTATCTATTTATAGGACCTTTACCATGGGATCTTATCTTGGCTAAACCATTTGGTACTAATCCCGCACCGTCTTACGGGCAAGCAAACACCGCCTCCACTTTTCAGTCGAGATGGGCGCCCGGGGCGAAGATGGGCCGTTTTGGCCTCCGCGACCCTAAGGTGCGCGCACCAATATCAGCTCTGTTTGGGCTGAAACTTTGCATGAGCACGTGAGCCTCGGAGTTAGCTTCAATTCGAGTATTCGCTCGCTGAAATCCGATTTCGTATGAGAAAGTTATGCCCAAAATATTGAACCCATGTCCTGCGGCCCGTTTATCATTTCATGTTGGATTCGGGCCTCGGCCTCTTGGGCTTGTGTTTGATATTGATATTTTATAGGCTTTTCTCCTCTCTTCTCCTTGCTTTGCTTATGTCCATTTAGGGCCTTGTTATCTTTCCTTTGCTTTTGGCCTAATTCTGTTTTGGTCCATTTCTCCCTTGGGCTTGATGTTCTTGAGGGAATGCGCTTTCTAGGGAGGCGCTTTTGGTACATTTTGCACTTGTTTCTTATATAAATCTGCACAATAATAATTTGTACACTACAAGTGGAATTATGTCAAGTAATAAATGTATATGTCCAGTAGTAGGTATAGTTTCACCCCCTTATTGGTAGAATGTTGACGTTAAAAATATATCGTTGGTGACCGTCAACACTAAGACCTTGGCGGCGAATCGCAATCTCTGCAAGCATGTCAACCGGGAGGTTTTTCCATGGCGTAAGACGCTTGGCGCCGGGCGCGGGGAAGCTCTGGCGCCGCTCTAGGGCGTTTTGTCTTGCGAAGAGAGGTGAGCACTGGCGGCAATGATGCGGTCGTAGCCCAATGGCACTACTGGCGGCGAGGTCGGCGGCAGACATATATAGAGGCACCGGCCCAAAAGCGAAAGCGTCGAAGGAAATGGGCGGACGCCCTTTCAATCAACCATAGTAGTACAGCGCTATCCCAAAGGGCGTCCGTAGGAATAAATGTTTTCAAACTTACTCCCTCTATCCCTAAAAGCTTGTCACCGTGTTTCCCGAGAAAAAATGCGGCAATTATATATTAAAATATATAAATATTTATGCTAAGTAATTAGCATTATCGAGAAAAGATATCTGAGAAAAAAAATTGCGCGCTATAGCGCCGAAATACCACACTAATAGCGGCCAAAAACACACATCCACGATGCCAAATAAGCGCTATTGTACGCTAATAAGCTTTGCTATTGTGTTTTGACCAACCTCCCGCTAAATTTTATAGCCCGTGATTTTTTAGATCTTTAAGTCTAGTATTTTTAACAATTTTATTTTAAGATTTAAATGTTGCCGTATTTTTTTAAAAATTTGAGTCAAATTTGTGGCACGCATCCCACGGCGACAAGCTTTAAGGGATGGAGGGAGTACATCTCAAATCAAAAGGTTGTAAAAGCGTACAAAGTTTCATGGATATCGAGAACTACAATCGTTATATTGGTGGTTTGTCTAAGCGAGGTCACTTAAAACATTTAAATATCAATTTTCAATCTTTTTGAAATTGAGGCGTAATTTTCCTTTACAAGATATGTCAAATAAAAAACTTTTAAGCTACTCCCTCCTGGTCCATGGAGTTCGTCATTTTGACTTTTTGAACTCCATGTTTGATCATCCGTCTTATTGAAAATATTTATGCAGATTATAAAATAAATTAATCAATATTCAAGTAGCTTCATTGATAAAATAAGGTGTAATAAAATATTATATTTATGCAAAAAATTTGAATAAGGCGAGACATCGAAAATGATGGCCGCGGAATCGGGGTGACAAACTTCGGTGGGGCGGAGGGAGTAGACGGTTTCATAACTTAGCAAGATCGATAATTCTTATTTATACACGAGCAAAACTAACTTCGGCCCTTGGGCCCGGCTAAACCCGACGTGTTTTGGCCTGCCCATGAACCTTATTGGGCGGGGCTTGGACAAAGTTCTTGAAACCCTAGTAAATTTTTCTTTGGCCCGACCCGTCTGAAATATTACTTTTTTAGCTATTTTATTTGTAGTGGAAAATGCTTATTTGGTAGCCCGCTTAGGGCCCGGCCCTGAGCCCGGCTCGGAAAATTTAGGCCCTGACTTCCCCAATGGGGCGTCATGGGCAGGATTTTTTGGTCGAAATAACGGGTTTTTCGCCCAAAGATGAAAAACGCTTCGGGTATATTCTTTATTTTGGTTGTTTCCCCATTCGACATAGTGCTAGTGACATTGTTCACAAATCTTGAAATCTCTCGTTGTTTCATCAACTCTATGAGACATGTGTAAATCTTGTGATGAACAAAGTTATTGTGGCCGTCGGATGAAGAAATGATCAATATAAAAGATGTACATATTAAGAAGTTATACAATTTTTATGTTCATGAATTCTTCTACTGAAATCATTAGATGCTCCAAAAAATGTTGTTTGAAATAGTAATTTTTGAAATTCCAAATTCAAATGTTATCAATAAAACATGACAAAAGTAATAGCGATAAGAATACAATAGGTTTATACAACATTATTTTACGAAATTTTTAGAAAGAAAAACCATCACATTTGGAGTTATTATGTGGGAGAAAGACTAGTCACAAGTTTTAAGCCCGCAGTTAAAAAAAATCAGAGTTCCAAAGAAGTCGAGCGGCCCAGATGGTGTCGCGGCCTTCCACGAACACGGCGGACATGCCCGCTCTCGAGCACGCCTCCGGTTGCCGGCCTTGGCGAGCTTGGCGATGAGACTTCGTCGGGTAGTACAGCGGCCCCCGACCATAGCCATAGCCATCGGCGTCGACCCGCCACCGGTGCAACACCGGTCCGTCTGGAATGCTCCGTTCGGCGTGGGCGCCCGCGACACGTTTTGTGTGTCCAGTACAGATGGCCCGTAGATTGACCCGCCCGTCGGGTGCTGCTCACGGCGGCGATGATCATGGAGCCGCCGCGAATCGAGCTACTACGGCGACGACGAGCGGCGCCGCGTGGCATGTGGTGGCGGGGTGTGCCGCCGGGCACGGCCGCCGGTCGACGGCGAGGGACGCCGGAGAGGGGCGGGCCCTGGCGCGCGCATCTAGACAATGGCGCCCGTCGCGGGGCGCTCTCTCTCTCTCGCTAAAGTTTTCATGAGGTTCACGCGCTCATGGAAAGATTCCTCTAGAAAAAAATTCATGAGGTCTGTTCATGATTGTTGTTCTTCCCGCGAGGAAAAATTGAATTCCATGAGGTATGAGCTCATGGATTTTTTCCTCTGTTTCACCCGAAAACCAAAGAGCAAGAACCTTTCCTATAAGATTCTTTTGGCCCTAAGTTTGTTCGAAAGTTTTTCAGCCATTTAGATCGAGGTAGCTATACATAATACATAAGATCGATGGATCGAGATTGAACACGCGCTCAAAATGCCCGGAATAGAGGACCGATGAACTCCCGACACTCATTGCGGATCCTACACTCCTACCGCGCGAAAAACGCTCCACGACTCCGATTCCGTGCATCCGGCTTCATGCCCGCACCATTACGGCTCTACTCACGACCGATGCCCATCATGGCGAGGCACCATTTGGGCTATAAGGCGGGTTGTAGGCAACTCTTGTATCAAATGCGCCGCCAAGTAGAACAGCCCTAAAATCCCATGCACCGTCGGCGGGGCCGAGTACAATTGATGTTCTTCCACGTCCCCAGCCTGTCGTCGGGTGGTCGCCTTCAATCTCCCGCAACACCGCCGGGCATAGTCGCCGTCCGTGGCACCGGTGTTTGCCCCGGAGAGCACAAGAGCAAGAGCATACTCGGCGGTTTCATGCCCTCGACGGCGGCCGCAAAGATCTCGAGCCGCGGTGTGACGCGGTGCAGCGGCCTTTGACGAAGACGGCATACATGCCGCCCCCGGGCATGCCTCCGGGTTGCCGACGGCGGCGAGCTTGGTGACAAGACTCTTGTGATACTCAGCGATACCAACCGCGCCCGGCGAAAGTACGTAAACATCCGGTCCGGCGGATGCTCCGTCCCACCAGGGGGTCGCCGCCGCGCGCTTTCATATCCCGAACAGTGGCCCGCAGATTGTGGAGGTCCTCCATGGGATCCACCGAGACCTTGGCGACACGAATCGCAATCTCTGCAAGCATGTCACGCGAAAGGTTTTCCATGGCGCGAGGCGGCGGCGTTGCGGGGGGCTTTTCGTGGAAGCTTTGAGCGCCGCGAAGAGTGGTATTTGTCACCGGGCGGGGGGAGGTGAAACGAGAATCGGGCGCCGGTTGGTGAGCAGCAAATGCGGGTGCATACTGCGTAGCCCGATACAACAACATGGGTGCACTCCGGGCGGAGGTGTCGAGCCACGGACATGAACCGCGGAACAGGTTCAAGGAAATGGGCGACGAACTATCCCAATGCGGCGTCTATACGATAAATGTTTTCAAACTATTTGATTTTCCATGACAAGATGATCTCAAATTAAAATGTTATAAACTACAAAGTTTCATGGATATTTGAGAACTACAATCGTTATGTTGGGGGCTTGTCTATCCGAAGTCACAAAAAACATTTAAATTTCAATTTACATGTTTTTCTTGAATTTTTTTATAACCATTTTTTTTTTTTTTCTTGAGATTGATCGAGACACTAAGAGTTTCATAACTTAGCAAGATCTACAATTACAGTTTGTTTCCCCATTCGACATAGTGCTAGTGACATTGTTCACGAATCTTAGAAATCTCTCTTCTACTTTCATAAACTCTATGACGGTGTAAATCTTGTGGATAGTGTTACCGCGACATCATCATATGAAGAAATGACAACTTTTATGTTCATGACTTCTCTACGCTGAAATCATTTTAGGTGCTCGAAAAATGTTGTTTGAAGTTGTGATTTTTGAAATTCAAACTTCAAATGTTGTCGATGAAACATGACAAGAGTAATAGAAGTAAGAAAACAATCTCTTGATAGAGCATGATTTTACAAAATTTTAGAAAGAAAAACCATCACACTTGGAGTTACTATGAGGGAGAGAAAGACTAGCTAGTCACAAGTTTTGACCACGGATCAAAAAGAAAAATTAGGGTTCTTGATCCCTAAGGTCTCCGACATGGCGGCGCACCGGAATGCACGGTTCTCGGGTCTCTCTCTAGCGACCATCACCGTGTCATCGGCAATGATATCTTACCGGCGACTTTTTTTAGAGCCACAGGTCAAAAAAATTTAATAAATATTATTCGCCTTATTTTCACTCACGAATTACTAATAATTAATCCGACGCTTCTACGACAAGGAACGAGAAGTGTTCAAGTCCGGCCGGCTCTGCCTCTGCTCGACGCCGCCCCCGTAAAAAATCTTGGAAAAGGTTTTGGTCAAAACTTTTTGGGAATATAAGTGTCATCTGCACTTGCACTCTGAGACTCCTTTTTCCAACACGGGTTACGTAGAATCGTAATCATACATACCTCAACACTTTGTGTACACTAGGTGTATGCGAGTACATCGAGGTCACGTATGGAGTCATTTCATATGCCTGCTCGATCGATCGAGAGAGAATGAGGTGAGTGTTCGATGCCAAATTTGTTTCAACACAAGGCCAAAATTTGGCTCTTTAGAACAAATCAAGCTGAATTGTTGAGCCACAATGCACAAACTAGCAATACAGGTTCAATACATGTTCTTGGAGAGCGGAGCATTCCAAATTTGAACAACTTTTTGATAATATAACAACATTACGGAGAAACGAGGTTGTTTTGCTAGCGCCTAATTTTGGCTGATTTAATAGTATTCCGTGAGACATAACAAAATTTGAAACAAGATGAAGCAAGAGCACACAAACATTGTCAAAGAGAGGAAGCAAGACCTAAGCTACGAAGACATTATATGGGCGTCCCTCGGGTCCGGACTTCGAGTAGGGGACGGCGACACCCTCGAGGAGCTTGGCGGATTATAATCTCCGGCCTTGGGTCTTAAAAGCGCTAGCCATGACCATGACCGGGGGCTCGAGACCTACACGGGAGATTATAGTCCTACGGTCGTGAGCCCCACTCGTCGAAGTCCACCGAAAGGGTCTCGGCAAAAACTTGAGTCCGACCCGGAAAAATGCTCAACTCGGCGAGGAGAGGGGGCAGCCCCCGCCGCGACCTCCAACACCTGAAGCCAAACTTTAAAATAGAAACTATATGTAAGAGCCAAATTATTGAGCAATATAGGAGGAGTCACATAAATTTGTAAGATAAAAAGACCTGTTCCTAGTGTTCGCGCTGGATCCGGTGCTGGATGCTAATTCAGTGCCACTCAAGACTTGTCTCTGAGGGAGACATGCATTCCACACTTAACTCCAAGGAGTTGGCAAAGCAACACGAAAATGTGCTTTTCTTGCCACATTTTCTTCGACCTCCTCCCCATACTTTTATAATCTCCCGCGTAGGTCTTTGTGGTTGTACAAGCTATAGCATGAATCACACAAATATTCAAGACAAAACAAAATATTTTTAGAGCCACTAAAAAACTTCAAAAAAAAGTGCATTTCAGAGATATCAGCGGTGTTTACCCAAGAAGATGTGCTTCTTTTTGCGACATTTTTTTGAGAAGGTATGACAGGGGCGCACATAACATACTCCACAATCATATTACACGTCCACACGTGTTCATGACTGCAGACATGGAAAGGAAGAGATTAGGAGGCTCTCTGCAGTACCACTTAATGTGTCGGAAAAATCCCATCCTAATTTTTGATTTATTTTTATTTTTATTTTTTGGAAAAACCCCATCAGGGAAGAGGCCCTTTCGCCAGTTTGATATATTTATGAAAGCAGGGTACACTATGAATAAAAGATGAACTATAGCCATGAAATTTATAAACCTACATGATAATGTATTTTTAAAAAAAATAATATGCTCAATCTCCTCAACCTTGTAACATACTCCCTCCGTATTGAAATAGAAGTCGTTTTGGAAAAGGTTTGGGTCAAACATTGGGAATATAAATGATGAATAATTTTTAATTCATTGAGTTTAGAAATGTGAAAATCATATAAATAGATTTGTCTTGAAAATTACTTTCATAAAAATATACATATATAACTTTTCAATAAATATTTTTATAGAAAAAAGAAGTCAAAGTAGTGTTTTGGAGACCGTGTCGCTGTCCCTAAACTACTTCTATTTCAATATGGAGGAGTAGTTATTAGGATTATTATATGGACGTCAAACAAGGTCGCAGTCTTGTTAATGGTTTGCTCAATCCAATTGAACTGCCGGCTCAAGAGACAACAAAATCACAAATGCTCACACAACAGTGGTAGGACCACTTCCTTCTAATCCTCAAGTTTAGGGTCCGTTTAGTGGTGAGAGCATTTCCTTCTAGAGTTCTAGCCCTCAAGTCTGGGTTGTGATTCGAATTGCCTTCTATCAATTCACATTTTCTATTCTAAAAAAAATTCACATTTTTCTCTATTTTTTTTCTCCACTCTCCCTTCATGTGGCATGCACTACCCAAACTCACCGACTTTCTTACCGTTTGAATCAATTTTTATAGCGAATTAAATCAGTGTTCTTTCTCATTCTAGTCCGGTCCTGGTAAGTATGCTTGTATTCAGGCCCGGAACATCTAGTAGGTACTGCGAGTTTAATTGCTTGTCTGGGTGTTTTTCAAACATTGTTCCAATGATACACTGAATAATTGCTTGTCTAAGTAAGAGTGAATAAAAAATTATCTTATTTAAAAATTATGTATAAATATTATTTATTTTCATATGACTTATTTTATCATTAAAGATACTTTAATACTCCCTCTATCCCAAATTATAAGTCACTTTAACTATTTAGTTATGTATGTCAAAGTGACTTATAATTTGGAATGGAAAAGGTAATAGTTTATTTTATTGTCTGCATAAAAGTTAAATAAGATGAACAATAAAATATGAAAGTTTAGAAGTCAAAATAATGGAGATTGCCTTTCATGTTTTTTTTTTTAAATACACTTTAATCTGACCGAATCGGAGGGAGGAAGTTGGAGGCATCTTCAAGGGCCTTTCTAAAGTGACTGTATAAATCATTATTTGAAGAGTCATTTGCACAAAAATCGTTTTCTATATTCTTGCACTTTCCAACAGCTTTTGTATATATTTAGATAACCGCTTTTTTACTCGAGGAAGGACAACACTTGAGCCGGGTAGCCGGCCCCCGTGACCAACTACTAGGCACGCGGGACAAAACAGAAGTAGTACTAGGACAGTCGGAGAGTCGTCGTCTTTGGGATCCGAGACTGCTCACCAGCTGACCACTGCTCCACTCCGCCGGCCTTCTCAGAGTCCGATGGCCCACCTTCCCGCCTCTCCGCCGGCGGCCGCGGTATCCACCGGCCACCGCGTCTCGCCCTCGCCTCGCTCATCTCGCTCTTGCCCTTCCCTCCCGCAGCTGAAGACGACCGTAGCGTCGTCGTCGATAGGAGCCGCCGCGGCGGGTGCCCCTTGGCGGTCATGGAGGGGAGTGCGAGTGGCATCATCGGTGGCCACGGCCGCCACGGGCTCCGATAAGGCCGGAGGTGGTGAGTGTTTCCTACGAATCGTCCTTCAACAGTGGCTCTAGCCTCTAGGCCAGTGGAGTGGAGGTAACGTACCTCTGAATTTTGTTCCGCTGGGGGTTTATTTCAGCCAGCGTACTATACTAACTAGTAGCAATTTTACCTGAATTTTCAAGGGTTTCATTTCGTATCAGAGGGTAAGTAATAGTAACTTATCTTTGACGAGTTTCGTCTGTGCACAATCATCTTCAAACCCGACTCATATATTTTCTGACGAGACATGTTTAGTGTTGTGGTAACTCTTCCGGACCGAATTTGAGTATTTCGATGTGCTCAGGAACTTAGAGTTATTTAATTGTTTCGGGTGGTGAGCAGGTAGGTATTGGCTGTTCGTATGTGGTTGTTGCCTTGCTGGCTGGCTTGTTGGTGACTTGATTGATGATGACCCTTTTGATGCCAATTTCAGGCCGGCTGCTTTGTCAGTTGTGGGGGATTCGGTTAGTAGTAGGAGTAATAGGATTGCCTTCCAAGTTGTCTTGACTCCCTCTCCTTCTCTTGTTGATTGGGATGGGCTGGATATATGGATGGTAATTTTGAAAAAATATTCTCAAGATTGTATCCGTTGTCCAATCTTCTGCAAAAGGTTGCTTCTAAATTTCAGATTCGTTTAGATAATTCTGGAACGATAACGACTTTAGCTCTTCCCCATTTTTTGTTTCTTTGAAAAAAGATCTTTAGTATTAGCCTTAAGTCTTTTTGCAGATTAAAAAAGAACAGAAAAAAATTCTGGTAAAATTGGGTGCTCAATGTGGATTAGGTAGTTGCTTTTCTTTCTCTATGATCGTTTTTTTTTTTTTTTTCTGTATCCAAAGATAAAAGGAAGGAAAGTGCCAGCCTGCCAGTGCCAGGGCAGAGACATTAGACAGAAATACATTATGAAGTAAATTGTGTTTCAGTTACTAAGAATGCAACACCGTCTTAAGATCAAACCTCATCACAATATTTTTTCTTGGAACTAAAGAGCATCTTTTGCCATGCAGCAGCGACTGGAACAATTGCCAATGCAAATGAAGTTCCTGTCTTGTCTTTCTCTGAGGTGGACTTTCTTGTCTTTTGTATCTCTGGTGGCACAAGTTTAATTTGCATCATTCGTGACATTTATAAGTCAGTGGTTGGATGCTCTCTCTTTTGAGAGAAAATATATTATTGGTCCTAATTATGCTATCTTCTTGATTAATTCTCGAGTGATCAATACACAATTGTACATCATATATCCATCGTGAAAAACCATGTTTTTTTTTGGATTTTGAAAAACCATGTTTGTTTCATGTGTAGTTTTTTAGAACTATTGTTATGAATAGTAATGGAAAAAAACTAACTCTGCATGACCATGACTGCATCTAAAGTTATGTGCACTGCAAATGTATGAATGAATTCCTTTGAAACAACTCTTATCTCCATCCATGCTGGAAGAATCATTACAACATTTAGGTTTTATATATCCATGCAAGTTGGCCATTGGCATACAGTAAGGGAAAATTGGTTCTATGATTGTTTACAAGGTCTTAGTTACATGATTAATTTATGTAGTTTATTCTCTTGATTGTGCTGTAAACTGATATATACTTCGACTCTAATTCCATAACTGTTCTCTCAAGGTTGCCGAAAGGCTCGATACATTCCATGCGTGCGGGGCTAGGAATCAAAATTACATGGCCATGTACTCTAGTATTTTTGGTGGAATTACAAAAGACCCTTCTGCAATGGTGATACCAATTGATGATCACATGGTTCATAGAGGTCATGGGGTTTTTGATACTGCTGCTATTATGGATGGGTGAGCTCTTCTAGAATAAAAATGTGAACTACATATTCATTGCAAATAGAATAACAGTTATAAAACTCAGCTATTTAAAAATTTCCTCTTAATATTTTTCTTGTGTGAATGTGAACTACTGAACTTGGGAAGAAAATAAGAAAGCAACGTCCCTTTAAGCCTTTATATACATATTTTCTTTGAATTTCTGACTGAGTGATGTTCCTATATCTTATTTTCTACATTGACATATTACTGGCAGTCACCTCTATGAGTTAGAACAACACCTTGACCGCTTCCTGAGGTCTGCATTGATGGCTAAAATATCATTACCTTTTGATCGCTCAACAATTAGAAGCATACTTATTCAAACTGTGAGTGCATCAAATTGCACACAAGGATCACTCAGATCTTGGTTGTGCTGTCGGACCTGGAGACTTCCAGTTATCTTCATCTGGCTGTGCAAACTCAGCCCTCTATGCTGTTGTTATTGAAAGTCCATCCTTACAAGTACCGTCCTGCTGCAAAGTGGTCACATCATCTATACCAATAAAGTCTCCACAATTTGCAGTCATGAAAAGCGTGAATTACTTGCCCAATGCACTCACCAAGGTGGAAGGCGAAGAGAATGGTGCATTTACGGGCATTTGGCTAGACGATGAAGGATTCGTTGCAGAGGGTTCTAACATGAATGTTGGCTTTGTGACAAAGAGCAAGGAGCTTCTCATGCCATGTTTTGACAAGATCCTGAGTGGATGCACAGCAAGGCGGGTTCGACCCTCGCTGAGCATCTAGTAGCTCATGGAAAGCTCAGCGGGGGTAATATCAAGGAATGTGAGTGTTCAGGAAGGGAAGATGGCTGATGAGATGATGCTCATCGGTAGTGGCATTCTTGTCAAAGCTGTTGTTCAGTGGGATGATCAGATAATTGGTTCTGGTATGAACAATTATGCATGCTTATTCCATATTGCATTTCAATAATAAGAGTTGAATAGGAAGCCTGAATAAAATTATATGAAAGAGTTGGAGTGTGACAATACCTTTAGCCACTTAGATATTAGTCGATACTTATGGTTAATCGACATTTTTAGCCTCAGTATCCGAGTGCAGCTACCTAGATGTACACCTAATTCTGAGGGAGTTTGCAAATTAATAGGAGAAAAAGAAAAGCTTCTATTCCTGTGGGTCTGGGACTGGGGTTATAACGGTTTAGATCAAAAGATCTACTCACCAGTGATTTAGCTCCTATGTACCCATTTCAATTGTGACTTGGGAGATGACATGGCTGATGATTTTGTTTTAATAGGAGCAAGCAACATTGGTAGTAGATTGAGCACAAGAATGGTTAATAGGATTTTAACCCTGTTGTCGACTTACTGCGACTCCGTAGAGCAAATGCAAACTTTGTTTTTTGGAGGTATTATATATCAAGTTTTGAATTCTAATTGTTTTCTTCGTTTCTTCACAGGGACAAGAAGGACCGATAGCTCAAGCGCTTTATGACCTTATTCTCGAGGACATGAGATCTGGGTCCGCCGTCTGCTTCAGTATCCCCTCCCCTTACTAAAACTGTTTGAAGTTTTGCATATGAAGGGTGAACAATGATTTGTTGGTTATCGAGTTGTAAGTTTGGTCCGGAGGCTTAATCGTAAGAGGATCCCCAAACCTTTTCGCCGCGGCTTCGATTCTCTGTTCTTCCTTGTCGGTTGGCTTATCCCGAAGGAACGCAACGCAAGGGGCGTTCAATGGGACTTCAACTGGGCGGTGCAGCTTGCTATTGCCATTCGAGATGAGGCTCTACCATGGTGCTCGGCCGGGTACAAACAATTTGGGTGTCCCTGCTTGCTAGGGCGGTCTTTACCCTCCTTCGGTAGCAACTAGTGATGTTTTGTAATAAGTTCCTACTTTGCATCCAGTAGTATAGGGCACCGTTGGTAACTTGTTGCCGGGGGATTATGTTGGTGGTCTTGTTGGAATTTAGATGTTAAGTGGGCTTGGCCCAATAACAAATTCTGAAATTCCTAAAGAAATCTCAAAGGCCCATTCATGAATATGGAAATGAGGGAGTGGTGGAATCCTTTAGTACCACATTGCTTATGGAAGGTGGAGAGGACCAACTTATATACGGAAGTTGTTCCTACCTTCTCAAGTCTAGTGTGAGAAGGAGAAAGGGAACTCCACGCGGCGCTCGCTCGCTTCGCCCGGGTGGCGTGGCGTGGCGAGGCGGCCTTGGGGCGCCGACATCTTGGCGTGAATGCTCTTCCGAAATCCGGCTGCGCCTTTGCGAGGGCGGTCTCCTTTTTTTGCTGTTCCAGTTTTTGGTCTTTTGGTTTGCGAGTTCTAATCAAATACGAATAGTAGAGTCCTAACCGTTTTAGATCATGATTGTGTCACGAGGTCGGTTCACCCGGACTATATAAGCGAACCACCGGCCACGCTAAAACGCGCATCAATCTAAAGCTTAGAGCTTTTGCCTCTTCTCTGCTGCTTGCGCCCGTCGCCAAGTCTCCTTCCGATCGTTTGCGTGCACTAGCGGCCGGGCGGCAGGTCTCGGAACCGTCGTCTTCGCGATCCTGCACCGGGAGAAGGCGAATAAGGTTTTTGGGAAGCGCTCTTGTGCGGCGCTCCCAAATCTTGTCACGGCTCGTCTACCGAGAAGGACACGCGGAGGACCGTCCCGCCGTCTTCGTCGACAACGTCTTCAACGAAGAACCGATCGGCGGCGACGGCAATACACTGGAGGAACTTCGGCTTCGCTTCGAACCTCTCCATCAAGTTGTCATCAACGCCCGGTCGGTATTCTTCGGATCCAATCTTTATGTTAGTCATGTTCGGTCAATCCAATCTATCCGGTGTGCTAGTTACATTTTACACCGTTGCCATGATCTATGATATGCGATTATGCTATGCTATGATCTCGCGTTATGTGTTCATGTTATGCTAGTATGCTTTACTTGCTCTATCTAGTAGATCTTTTAATCATGATTTATTTTATGGAATTAATCTGAAATTGCCTATTTATTTAACAATCCAAAAACCTTATTATAGGTCTTTTCCAGTTCAATGGCTAGTTTTGTTGATGCTCGAGGTCGAGAAATTCTCCGGTGAGCACTTTAAGAGGTGGTCTGTAAAGGCCCGCAGTTGGCTTATTGCCATGGATGTTTTTACGGGTCAAAGATGGCTTACCCGAGGGAGACCTTTTCGATGAAGATCAGAATAAATTCGGAAAGCCACCGAAATCTTTATGGGAGCTGTGCGTAATGTGATATCGAGATCATATCTATGATCTTTGTGATGCACTATAAAAGCGCTAAAGCTATGTGGGATTATCTGAACACTACCTATGGTGCTTCGGATGCGAGGCAAACAACTGCGTACATCATGGAGAGCTTTCATGACTATAAGATGGTTGCAAACAAATCTATAGTCATTCAAGCTCATGAGATCTGGCCTTTGGCTAAGGAACTTGAACTCCTTGAGTATGTTATACCCGATGAAGTTGTGGTCGGTATTATTATTGCCAAATTACCTCCTTCATGGAGGAACTTTGCCACAAGCCTCAAGCATAAGAGAGTGAAGATATCGGTTGAAAACCCGATTCAATCTCTAGATGTTGAGGAGAAAGCTTCGGGCTAAAGATCATACTTGAGAAGGGGAACGAGGAAAGTAGCGCCCACTTTGTCGGAGAAACTTCAAAGGCAAGAACAAAGGAAAGGGGAAACAAAGACCTTTCAATGCCAAAGCTACTACTACCTTCAAGAAGAAGAAGAAGGACAAGTCCGAGATGCCTTGTTTCACTTGTGGTGATCTTGGCCATTTTGCTAAGGAGTGTCCTCGTGTGGGACCGTAAAGAGAAGAAGGTCAACCTCGTGATCGCAACCAATCTTGATGACGGGTATGGTAATCTTCCTCATCAGTACTTTCAAAGTATTTCAATCACCTAGTTGGTGGCTTGATCACGGTGCTAACATTCACGTATGTGCTGACATCTCTTTGTTCTCTTCTTATCGGGGGCTCCAAGGTTCCTCCGTCCCGATGGGGAATGGATCACATGCTTACGTTCGTGGTGTTGGCACGGTAGATCTGAAGTTTACTTCGGGAAGATCGTCTGCGGTGAAGAACGTCGCGGCATGTCCCTACTATTCGCAAGAACCTTGTTAGCGTTTCTATTTTGTTAAGAGATGGTCTTAAAGTAGTGTTAGAGTCCAATAAAGTAGTTATGTCTAAGCATGGACAATTTATTGGTAAAGGCTATGATTGCGGAGGCCTGTTCCGCCTAAGTTTGTCGATTTTTAATAATAAGTCAGTCAATCATATTTGTGGCACAATTGATGATAATTCTAGTGTTTGGCATTCTCGTTTATGTCATGTGAATTTTGGTTTGATGTCACATTTATCTAGCTTGCGGTTAATTCAGATTTCACCATTGCCAAAGGTTCTAAGTGCCATAGTTGTGTGCAATCTAAGCAACCTCGAAAGCCTCACAAGGCAGCGGGAGGAGAGACACTTGGCACCTCTAGAGCTCATACATTCTGATCTATGCGAGATGAATGGTGTGTTGACTAAAGGTGGAAAGAGATATTTCATGACGTTAATTGATGATGCTTCTAGATATTGCTATATTTACTTGCTTTGAAAACTAAAGATGAGGCATTAGACTACTTTAAAATCTTTAAGGCTGAAGTTGAAAATCAACTAGAAAGAAAAATTAAACGTCTAAGGTCGGATCGTGGTGGTGAATATTTTCCTATAACATTTGATGAGTTTTGTGCGAACATGGTATTATTCATGAGAGGACACCTCCCTATTAGCCTCGAATCCAACGGGGTTGCCGAGAGGAAAAATCGCACGGGACCGACTTGGTTAACGCCATGTTAGACACCTGGCTGGTTTATCTAAGGCATGGTGGGGGAAGCTATATTGACTACGAGTCATGTCCCGAATAGAATTCCAAAGCGAAATAAAGAGACAACACCGTATGAGATATGGGTTGGGAGGAAACCATCACTTTCATACTTGCGCACGTGGGGATGCTTGACGAAAGTCAATGTTCCAATCAATAAGAAGCGTAAGCTTGGACCAAAAGACGGTAGATTGTATCTTTCTTGGATATGCTCACAACAAAGATTGCCTATCGATTTTTAGTAGTAAAATCAAGAAGTTTCGATATGCATGTTGATACTATCTTTGAATCTCGTGATGCTATATTTTTTGAGAATATATTTCCTATAAAAGATATGTGTAGCAATGCTAAGTTTTCTCTTGAATTAGCTCCCCGATATTACTATACCTATAGAGTCTCCTATTGAGTCATTTGAGCAACCACTTGAGAAGGATGACAATGAAGTTCCTATGAGGAACAAGAGACAAAGGATTGCAAAATCTTTTGGTGATGATTTCATTGTGTACCTTGTGGATGATACTCCCACCTCTATTTCAGAGGCATATGCATCTCCGGATGCGAGATGATTGGAAAAAGAAGTTGTTAAGTAGTGAGATGGACTCGATTCTTTCTAATGGAACTTGGGAGCTTTACGAACTACCTTTTGGTTACAAACCAATCGGTTGTAAGTGGGTGTTCAAGAAAAAGCTTAGACCTGATGGTACTATTGACAAGTACAAGGCTCGGCTTGTAGCTAAGGGCTATACTCAAAAGGAAGGAGAAGATTTCTTTGATACTTACTGCTTTGTTGCTAGAATGACCACTATTCGAACACTACTATCCTTGGCTGCCTCATATGGTCTGATCATTCATCAAATGGATGTAAAGACAGCTTTTCTTAATGGAGAGTTGGATGAGGAGATCTATATGGATCAGCCTGATGGGTTTGTAGTAAAAGGTGAAGAGCAGAAGGTGTGTAAATTATTGAAGTCTTTGTATGGCTTGAAACAAGCACCTAAACAATGGCATGAGAAGTTTGACACTACGTTAACTAATGCCGGCTATATTGTTAATGAAGGCGATATGTGTGTGTATTATCGACATGGTGGGGCGAATCATTTATATTATGTTTATATGTTGATGATATTCTAATCTTTGGTACAAACATGGATGTTATAAATGAGGTCAAGTCTTTCTTGTCAAAGAATTTTGATATGAAAGATATAGGAGAGGCTGATGTAATTCTAAACATTAAGCTAATTAAGGAAGAAAGTGGGATTACTTTATCGCAATCTCACTATGTTGAGAAGGTCTGAGTCGTTTTGGCTTTATGGATAGAAAGCCTTCTCCAATTATGATCCTAGTGTGACATTGCGAAAGAATAAGAAGCGTACTAGAGATCAGCTCAAGTACTCTCAGTTGTTGGTTCACTCATGTATCTAGCGAATGCAACCAGACCAGATATCTCTTTTCTTTGTGAGCAAATTGAGTAGGTATATGTCCAACCCGGGTGATGATCATTGGCATGTACTAGAAAGGGTCTTGTGCTATCTTAAAGGTACAATGAGCTATGGAATTCACTATTACGGGCACCCAACCGTGCTAGAGGGGATATAGTGATGCCAACCTGGATTTACGATATTGCTCAAATCTACACCACAAGTGGGTATGTATTTACTCTTGGAGGTGGCGCAGTGTCATGGAGGTCTTGTAAAACGAGACTATTTTGACTAAGTCAACCATGGAAGCGAGAACTTATCGCTTTAGAAACAAAGATCTGCAGAGGCGAGTGGTTGTGTGAGCTCTTGTCCGACTTCTTTGGTGGTTGAAAAACCGTCACCGCTATCCTTATGAACTGTGATAATCAAACAAAGATCACTAAAGTGAATAGTGCAAAGGATAATTCAAAGTCAACAAGACACGTTAAAAGACGTTTGAAGACCTGTCGGGAAATTGAGAAGCTCGGGAGTAATAAGCGTATCCTATATACGGGCAGAGATAAAAACTGGCGAATCCCTTTACTAAAGGGCTATCACGTAATGTGATAGAAATTGCATCTAGGGAGATGGGTATGAGACCCATATGAGTTTTCAGTAGTAGTAACCCAACCTTTTTATCGGAGATCCCGTGACTAAGGACACAGGGAAGAACAAGCTATTGGTAAACCGAGGAGAGTAAACTAATAAACCCTCTCTATGTGAAGATGCAATACTCTCAAGAGCAAAGAGGCTCAGTATGGTAGGTTGGCAAGAATGCCTTAATATGTCCTATTGACTTTATAAGTAAAGATGCTTTGTCCTCTGAGCATTCTTGAAAGGGCATACCTATATGAGTTCGATTGTTTAACGTCGCAGTCTATGAGACTTGGGTGATCTCTAGTAAGCTCATGAAGAGACTGAGGAGTATGACGTATATGCTCCACCCACGGGGAAAGGCTACTGGCAGCCAAGTACTAGTTTGGCTTTGAGCAAAGCTTATTCGCACAAAACTTGCAATTCAAGGCGTAGTCCATTGTTCAAGTTGTGGATAGGTGTAGCTTGAAGTTCTAGGCGGAAGTTCAACTTAACAGGTCTCTGCTGAAACACTAGTATATCAAGCGGTAGCGAGAAACAGGCAAAATCTCTTAATGGGTATTTGAGATTTGGCGGGGGATTGTTGGAATTTAGATGTTAAGTGGGCTTGGCCCAATAACAAATTCTGAAATTCCTAAAGAAATCTCAAAGGCCCATTCATGAATATGGAAATGAGGGAGTGGTGGAATCCTTTAGTACCACATTGCTTATGGAAGGTGGAGAGGACCAACTTATATACGGAAGTTGTTCCTACCTTCTCAAGTCTAGTGTGAGAAGGAGAAAGGGAACTCCACACGCTGGCGCTCACTTTCGCCTCGCCTGCGCCCGGGCGGGGGCGGCGGGGGGCGCACAACATGCGCGTGAATGCTCTTCCCGAAATCCGGCTCCTCGCCTTGCGGGGACGCGGTCTCCTTTTTGCTGTTCCAGTTTTTGGTCTTTTGGTTTGCGAGTTCTAATCAAATACGAACAGTAGAGTCCTAACCGGTTTAGATCATGATTGTGTCACGAGGTCGGTTCACCCGGACTATATAAGCGAACCACCGCCACGCTAAAACGCATCAATCTAAAGCTTAGAGCTTTTGCCTCTTCTCGGCTAACTGCGCCGCCAAGTCTCTAGCCCGATCGTTTTGCGTGCACTAGCGACCAGGCGGCAGTCTCGGAACCGTCGTCTTAGCGATCCTGCACCGGGAGAAGGCGAATAAGGTTTTTGGGAAGCGCTCTTCGCGGACTGCTCCCAAATCTTAAAATCCACGGCTCGTCTACCGAGAAGGACACGCGGAGAACCGTCCCAGCGCCGTCTTAAATCGACAACGTCTTCAACAAAGAACCGATCGGCGGCACGACGGCACTGGAGGAACTTCGGCCGCTTTTAGAACCTCTCCATCAAGTTGTCATCAACGCCGGTCGGTATTCTTCGGATCCAATCTTTATGTTAGTCATGTTCACCAATCCAATCTATCCGGTGTGCTAGTTACGTTTACACCTGTTGCCATGATCTATGATATGCGATTATGCTATGCTATGATCTGCGTTATGTGTTCATGTTATGCTAGTATGCTTTACTTGCTCTATCTAGTAGATCTTTTAATCATGATTTATTTTATGGAATTAATCTGGAAATTGCCTATTTATTTAACAGGTCTGTCAAAACTCTTTCTGCTTAATGAAAAACACGCCTCGGAGTGGTCTCAAGAGTTGTAAGTTTGGTCATATAAAAGCTATGTGTTAAAATATATGACATCTAGGAATGCTAATCATGCAAAAAAGTTGGGTTCTACAGTTGAGTTTCCCCTGGGCTCATGGATTTTCGCTAGACATTGCTGGGCGTGTATCCTTTCTTCAATTTTGCCTTTTTCGCTACCTGATGATACCTGCCCATATCATTGGTCATAGCTGCAAGATGTTAGTATATACTCACATAGGTACGGTGCACACATTTCTTACTTTAATTTGGAGAGGATTGGACTTATTTGCTTGAGCTGTAGTAACTTGTGGCCTTTCCACTCAAAAGCTGCCTTTCTGTCTTTTTGACTTCTGCTCATGAATTTTTGTAATATTTTTTAGGTTCTGAGGACATCGAAAGCTAGAATTTTCATCAGCTTTTAGTTCATTTGCTCAAAAGTAAGTTTTCAGCTTTTTAAGAGCCAGCTCAGCAACTGGAGCTTTATGCCTCTCGTTAAGGCCATCCCAAACGCGCCAAGCTGGCGTACTGCTCCATCTTCCACGTATTCACACGAGGTCCAGATCATGCCTGGTTGTGGCTTCGCAGCATGCCGTAGCCTTGTCGATCTCATCTTTTCGAAAGCAAGTTTTTTCACTTGCCAGCCTAAGGAAGATCCACTCTCAAGTTAGAAGAAGAGAACAGGAAGACGCGTTGTCAGTTGCACCAGTCCCGGACTTCCGTTCTTTCTTTCAATTTCAAGAGAACCGGTGTGGTCTTTCAATTGAATTTCGAACTTGCTAGTTTGTATACATGGGGGCTACTTACGAAGAGTAGATGCTTCAAACAAGTAGAAGTGAATACAAAGGATAGGTAGAATATAGCTACTAGTCAACCAGTCTACTGAGAAGTATAGAAGCAAGGAAAAAACTTATGGACATTCTAGGTAGCTTGTCACGGGAATAGAATAAAGAAAGGTATGGGCCCCCCACCTTACCCTCCTGCAGAGGCTGCGAAGGCTTTGTCAGAGAAAAGCACGAGGCAGCACGACAAGCATGCGTTGCGAAATGGAACAACAACACAGGAGCAGAACAGGCCCAGCTTTTTCAGAGTTTTGAGAGGTGGTGGAGGCGCGTGTGCCCAGCCAAAAGATTCTCTACCCCTGCTAGCATTGGGTGCTTCCCATCCCTGGTTGTTGCCTTGCATCGGTGGATGTACGAACTAGGATGGGGCAGCACGGAGCTACAACCAGCGTTGGTCATGCCCGGCTTCCCCAACACTCCTACATGGTGTGCTTCCCTAGATGCCACATACACACGTACTCCCTCTATCCCAATTTACTTGTCGTTGGGATAGAGGCACGGACGCAGCACACAAAAGACCCTGTTGCCCCTAAGAAACAGGTACATATGACAAGGACCTGCTCTTTACCATGTGTAGTAGAAAAATAAAAAATGTTGGATGTGTGGCATGGAGGCCTCCAGCGAGAAGAGTGGATAAAGCATGCGACAGTAGCGTGCATCTTTCTGCTGCAGTACAACTACGCCTACTAGTACGCGATATAGGGGGCGGCGTTTATTTGGGGACATGTAACTGTAGCTTCAACGACAGATATTTCGGGACGAAGGGAGTATCTTCCATGTCACTTTGTATGGTGTAGCCTCATAGAGCTTCATGTTCTCTTGCGAAGATACATTGGCTTGCAGCGACAAAGTAGGCGGCAAGCGATCTTGGAGCGCGATGGGGAAGGCCGTCTGCGAACCAGCTCCTCTAACTTCTGCGACCTACTACGTCACGGGGCGTACTTACGTGGATAACCATTCGTGATCCGGCGGCGAGGGATCTATCTCGATATCCGGTCTGCAAGAAACAAGCCTCAGACCCATGTACATGATGTGGCCCAATTAGCGGCGGCGAGGCGCCGTGCGATCTGCCCGCAGCGCCCGGCACCCGCGGGCTCTGAATCGGCGTGATGCCTCCGCCGGATCGCTCTAGGACCTCATCCGCCGCACTGGCCGCTCAGCCGGCGATCGCGCTGCCGTGCGCCAAAGTGCGGCGCTGCCTACGGCGGATGGTCGCGTCTTTGGGCTGCCCGGTCTGTGCATGGACGAGATAGGAGGAGGCGCTCTACCGTCTGGATCCCATGGAGTGCAGCCTGCGTTCGCGGATGGCGGTGTGCACAGAGACGCGCCCGGCCGCCCGACTGATGGCCCGGGCTCGGCGGCTTTGCGATACTTATTCCGGTGCACCTATTCGGTGTCGTAGCCACTGCGTCTCCGAGGTACGCCCGTATGCTATGTCAAGGATGGGTGCCACAGATTGCTCTGGTGGTCGGCAATGGCAACATGTTGAGAAGCAAGGTTTAGAATAGCAGTAGACAGATTGCTCCTTGTGACTATAAAAGGGGGGGGAGGTGCCCGGGCATAGAATAGGGCAAGTCGAAGCACACACGCCTTCACTTCACACGATATTGGCCACTCAGCTCGATCACCACGCACGGAGACTTGAGGTTCCGGCCTCTCTCGCTCTCACCCTGCTTGTATTCCCCTACTACGAGCACCTCGGTGCGATATTACGGCTACTCACCCGACGTGGATTTGGGCGTTGGCGGAACCAGTATACACCTTGTGTCATCTCGCACCAATCATCCGGTTCCCGGGGCGCGGACAATTACTAGTCGGTTAGCAGTGCCCCGGTTCAAAAACACCGACGGTTTTCTTCATGTCGTCGATAGAAAACACGTACTCCGTTCGTCCCAAATGTTAGTTGTTTCCGGTTTTCGTGCCACAAATTTGACTCGATTTATACAAAATACGTGCAACATTTGTATCTTCAAATAAATTTGTTAAAAAAACTAGGTTCAAAGATCTTTCCAATGATACTAGTTATGTACGCATGGATATTAATATTTTTAATATATAATTTCTTAAAGTTGTTTATCGAGAAGCGCAAAGCGACAAACATTTTGGGACGGAGGGAGTACATCTCAGATAGACGAATTGAAAATGCATACACCCTTTAGAACTATAACATTTTGAAATAAATATTTTTACTTTTTTCTAGATCGTGTTACATCATGCATAGAAAAAAGAGAGAGAGCCGAGAGGGTGCTGAATGGGTGCTTCCCAAAAAGAGAAAGATGTGGGATTTTTTTAAAAAAGAAACTATTGCGTGCTTGGAAATTGTTGGTTGTTTTAAATTGGGTGAGCTCACCCTGTTGACAATTGCTAAACAACAACATTCAACTGTTTGTTGGCCTTTAATTCGCGATTTCCTAGCCACATGATCCGCCCGTGCCCATCCCTCTATTGTTCGATCTATTAGTCCGGCCCCCTTTCCTCTCCTTCTCCCTACTCCCTCGTCATCGTTGCCCATCAAAAAGAGAGAGTATCGATCACCGGGCCTCTCCTTCACCGCCACCGTGATCCGTGCCCAAAGATACATCTCCCTCCCCCCACGGTAGTGCAGTTGCATAGGCGCCAACACGGGTGGAAGGTATCTTTGAGGCCGGAGGGCGGGGGATGGGACAAGAGCTAGAGGGGGAAAGTGGACCCGAGAGAGAGAAGGAGGCAAGGTGGTAAAGGATTGGTAAAGGACTGCGGCAGAAGACACGCAGAGATCTAGTCCTAGTCAAGGATCGGAAGTGGTCGCAATTGAGGATTTTTAAGAAGGTACGGTCGCGAATTGATCCCACTTACTAGATCTAGCACACAATGATATGCACTATTTTTCTCCGTGATATTTGTCTTGTGAAAATAATTTGATTCTCTTCTGAATAATGTGCCATTTTTGCCTCTATGATATGTGTTCCATAGAAAAAAAAATGTATGTGATATGCATTTTATAGAAAAAGTTTGAAATATATGTCTTTGTGATCTGCTACAAGGTTGCCATCCACTATTTACGTGTCTTTTTATTAGATTTTACGCTCATTCTGTCATTGTAATATAGTGTAAAGAGTGAGATAATTTTGGAGATGGCAACCGAAAGTGCCATGGCTTGCACCCGAAACATCCGAATCCTATCTAAACGGATTCAAGTAAAATATGTGTAGATTTGATAATCCAGTTCTTTGACCGACCACATCAATAGGTGGGACAAACCAACCGAAAGCCAATCATGTATATATAATGTGGGTCCGCTTTTTTTCTACAAAGGAATCATATATAATAAAAATATGTAGGTCATCGACCGATGGGCTTTGGTTATTGAATTCAAGTTTGTTGTGGTCTTGTTGCCGATTTAGAGTCATGTTTTAGATGTAGTGTCAATGATAACGTTGTTTGTTTCTGTCATTTCATGGAGCGTACTCTTAATGGACCGTCTGCTTAAATGATTCATGCTCATGTTGGTTGTTGGCACTAGTGTTGAAGAAATATGTTTAATTCAAAGAGCTGGATAGAGTTTTGTCCGTCGCATGCGAACATCTTGACCCCGATACTTTTCCGTGAATTAGTAGATTTTATTCATTACCCGCATATGTGGGAACAAAATTTCCACTTTGTGCGGCATCCGACATCTGCTTAAGTGAATGCCCTTACAACTCTTGGAGTATGTGTTTATCTCGTTTGATATTGTAGATAGATTTTTGGGATTTATATAAGGATAGAATTTGTATGGTTTGAATTGGTGAAATAGATATTATGATGGTTTGGTTTTATGCACATGTTGTGTACTTGTGTTCTACTAAATTTTCTTTTAGCTGCATTGGTCATTGTAGTGGTTTGTTATTTTAGAAAAGAAAACCTTGTGGTGGTGGTTTCGTTTGCTATCACAAATTGTGTGGGATGAAATGTTGCCTTGTACTTCATTTCAAGTAATGCAATGAATGCAACAACAATGTTATATATTGGGTATATTTTACACGACTAGAACATTGTGACTTATTATGGTGCTTGCTCTTCTCTTTGTGCAATGGAAAATTGGTAGAAAAGTTATTTAGATTGATGTTTCTTGTCACATAATAATAAAATAAATGTTCAACAATCACTACTTGCATATTCAATAGTTTTTATTGACCTTCTCCTATGGCATGATGAGTTTTTCTTAGAGGAAACCAAAGGGGTTGTCCCCCCTATTGTGTGTGTTTGTGTGCATGGAAAAACAAAAACTCCCGTGATATTGATATGTAACCAACTCTCTATGTTTGTAGACACCTTTATAGCAGGAAGAGGAAATCTTCTAAGGGCAATAGCAGTGTATTTGCACCCATAGCTGCAATGTATTCCAGTGGTGATGCACTTCCTAATGCAAATAGGAACCTCGATGGAGTATTTGGCAAGATGAGCAAGGAGGATCTAGACAAAATTCGTCACCGGAAGGTTCAATTGATCAACTTCCTTGCTAATATCGACCATGGCTCGGAAAATCTGCAACAACTAGCAAAAGCGAAGGTGGCAAATTGGCCGATCATCCCGAGTAACCGACGTAAAAGTCCACATGTAGACTTCCTTGCTAGTTCAGAACATGACTCATGTTGTCATTTTGTTTCTCCATATTATTTCATTGCCACCATGAACATGCGACCGTGAAACCATAGACAATCAATGTGTCCATTTATTTGATGACACCAAATTGCAAGCACAGAGTATGGCTTTCTATTTCCTTGGTTGAGATGTACCTCAAGTACTCATAATTATTACTAGTTTTTATAGATGTTTAAATTGCTTTGATTCTATTTCATTATTACCATGAACATGCGACTTTTAATAATCAGGTTTTGTCCTGCTGGGCACCTAAAAATCCTTTGAATAATTTAGTAAAACCATAGACAAATCGATGTGCCCATTTATTTGATGACACCAAATTGCGTGCACGAAGAATGCCTTTCCATTTCCTTTGTCGAGCTGTATACTCATAATTATTACTAGCTTTTAACAGCTGTTAAATTGCTTTGATTCTATTCTGGTTTGGTCTGGTAGGTGTAGTAGGTATGACTCATTCATGAGCTGGAGTACCAAACAGACCCATAATACTCATAATTATTAGCTTTTTACATATGTTTAAATTTCTTTGATTCTATTTTGGTTTAACTAGCTGTGGGCATTGATCTCACATGTCCTCTTTTGATTTCATCCATATAACCCCCGGCTGGCCTACCTAACCTAGGCAGTGCATCTCTCCGTCCTTGTCTCTCTCGCCGGGCCCGCGAGAATAGACCCTTATTTCTTTCGCCTTCGAATCGGACGGAATCGAAAGCGTGCTCTTCTCCTTTTCTTGGTAGGTAGGAATCAGAGAACGTAGAGCGCCACTTGCCGGGCTGCCACCGTGATTCGCTTCGATTCGCCCGGTGGCAGCCTTCTAATGCCTTTGCGCACACGTGAGGACACGACACACGAGTCACGAGGTATGCTCCCTCGCTCTCTTTCACTCTTCTCCTCATTTACTCCTAAAAACCCCCAATCCTCGAATCCATTAATCCCTAAGCGCCATGGCGAGTGCAGGATAACGTAAGACCTCCCTTGCATAACGTAAGACGAAGTCATCTCTAAACATTAGAGCATGAGCCCAATTATCATTTCACGAAGAGACGAGAATGTTGTCTCTAAGTATTGGCAGAGAGTTTTGTGACAAAATAATAAGCTGAAGACGTGACGAAAAAACCCGTCGTATGTACACTCAACAAGCCTAGTGAGACGGTCGGGATGGATTGTGGAACGTAGCGGCGCCCCATTCCTGAAACTTTCGTTCCAAATTCATATAAATTTGACTATGCTTGAATAATTTTTTTTTGAATAAGATGAAAGATAAATGTTAGGGTCAAAAAGTCAAATAGATTATAATTTGAAACAGAGGATGTATTACAATCTAGTTTGTGGAGCCCAGTTTCAGGAGCCCACTTATACAATTAGGATAGTTGTCTCTTCAAACACCACACTAATGCATTGAGTGTCTTGCTAATTGAGCTAATTCTTGGGCTAGCTTCCATCCAATGGTTCAGTCCATTTTTTCCCTTCATATTCTCTATTATTTTGCATACAACTTTCTTTGGTTTCCATTTGGTAAATTCCTGTGCTTTCCTTTTGGCATCTTCATTTCTACCATGTTGAATGTTTAACGATGACTACCAATAGATAACAATAAGCCTTGCTGAACCTACAATGGAAGTTGTGCCACTGCCATGAATAGCATCATTTTATAGAGGCCAAGCCCTCCATAATTAAATAAAATAAGAGATGTGATCTTGCCTCTATGTCTGAAGTTACAGAGGCAAGAGTAAAATAACCTGCTATATAAATAAACTAGAAGCAGGCAATTTATATATATAACTGATTGTCTATCTAAGTGTGTAAATTGTCTACTCGGTCCCTACGTAGATAACCTGTTGTATAAATTGTCTGCTAAGTTATTTTATATGGGGTTAAAGAAGACGATGACCATTTTGGCCTTTAATGTACCGTTAATTTTAGAGTTTATTTTGTGTCTTTTTATCCATTGTTTTTATCGGCCTTTGTTGTTCTTCTTTTTCTGCGAGGAAGGCCTTTGTTGGTCTTGAGATATACTCCCTCAATTCCAAATTAGAAGTCATTTCAAGAATCTTGGAAACTCAAATCATCTCAAATTTGACCAAAATTATAGAGAATTACAAAGATTTGTAATATCAATGGATATATTATGAAAATATAATTAACGTAAAATCCAATGATAATTAGTTGACATTTTAAATTTTATTATATTATCATACTTCCTCCCTATTCGAAAAAGAAGTTATTTTCAATAAGGTTTGAGTCAAACATTTGGAATATAAATCATGAATAACTTTTAAATCGTTGAGTTTGGAAATATGAAATCTTTACTTACATAAAAAGAACAAAACGTGGACATTTTTTTCGCGCGGTAAAAACTTTCAACCGTCCGTCCCGCCGTCCGTCGGCGGTACCATGAGGGTCCCGCGCACTCTCCCCTTCCATGCGTTCCAAAAAACGGTGAATATGGAAACACTGCTTCCCAAAACTTGCCACCCTTTCATAGCCCACGGAATCTTGGTTCGATAAATGCCATTGGTGTCTCAAGGAAACCACGCACAAGGAAATTAATCGCACGACTAGGAAAACCCAATGCGCTGCAGAAGGAAAACCATCACGGCCGGTGTTCGCGGCCGGCCTCCTTGATTAGAGGAGAGAAAAAAAAGGAAATAAAGACAAATATAGAAGGGCTGATTAGAGGACAGGAAAAAAGAAATAAAGACAAATATAGAAGGGAGAAATCACGTACCACCCCAAATCTCCTCCCCGTGCTACCGATCTTTCCTTCACCCGCAAATCTCTTCCCCTTGCGATCTCTTCTCCATGCCACGCCTCAACGCCACCATGCGACTGCGCCGTCATCCCCGACGTCCTCACTGTCCGTCAGCGCCGCTGGAACACCGCCGCATCCACTATGCCCACGCCGTCATCCCCATCGTCCTCGCTGTGCGTCAGCGCCGATGGAACACCGCCCGCCACATCCACGACGACCGCGCTGTCATCCCCGTCGTCCTCTTAGCCATGCGTCAGCACCGCAGGAGTGCCACCGCATCCACGATCCCCCCTGTCATCCCCATCGTCCTCATTGTTCAGCGCCGCTGGAACACCGCGGGTATGACGTCGCCCACAGCCGGCGGCTTTGGCGTAGATGGTCTAGCTAGAGATCATCTTTATGGTTGATATAATGGCGGGCAGATTTTTGTTGGATAGGTTAGGCCTTCATCCTGATTCTATAAAGTTTTTCTGCTATTCTTTTGTCTAATGAGATTTCTCCTGTTGTGACTTCTATACTTTTTTACCCTCCAGGGTGAATACTCCTCATAACAAGTATGGACTGCTGTAGTTCATTAGATAGAGGTACCTTTCCTCACTATTAGTAAACTTTATTTGCATTTTTGTATAAGTTGCTGGAAGTCAGGGGATCAGGATCAGTGCTTGTTTTTGGATCTAAGTTAATAAGCTAAATGCATGGCTGTGGAATTATTTCTATCATAGAATCTATATTTGTGTCATGGATTATCTGTGTAAAACAAACTTGGATCAGTTATTTTTCTGGAATTGCTTTTACCAGATTTGTTTACTGAACCAATCCAAGGGTTGTATATTTTTGCATTGAATAGTTTGCTAGGAAAAAAACCGATGCAATGCACAGTCAGGATCGCAAGAATTGTTGTGGAGACTTTTGTTAGGGTCTGTCTTCTACTTTTCTTTAGGTGTTCGTTGGATATGGTGTCATGCTCTATTTTGACATTCAATTTTGTATTGTCAATTCTCTGGTTGTGCTCCTAGATTAACTATATTCCTACCATTGTCATGGCTTTGCAGGCACAAATCTTATTAGATGAAAAATACTTTGAATTGATGATCGATAAAAGTATTTGCAGGGCTTATGTTTTCAGGGAGTATATTGAAGTAGGGAATGGCATGAAGATCAATAATACAAGGAGGTAGCACAGCAGGGAAAGGTGCACCAGCAGGTGCATTCCAGATATGTACACTCAGGTTCATATTAAAACTCTGTCAAACCTATCCTTCTAGCTAGGTAGACTTTTATATATATGCCATTTTTTTTGGAATTACAAAACTGGAAATATTGGATTGCTTATCTGTGTCATGCAAATGTTTACATAAAAATATTTCAGATGTAAATTCTTTTTGATCTCCTAACTGCTGTTTTTTTCGGAATCTCAATCAGGAACCACAAGGTTTAGTAACAATAATAGTGCCTCTGCAGGTAAATTCAGTGTTTCATCATTTTGGTGTGATAAGTTACCAAGTACAAAACTTACTTGTGACCATAGACATTAATCAGGACCAGGTGATGTGCTGGTGAGCATGACTCTGCCTCGATGTCCCATTTGAAGCTTTTTAAAAAATGTTTGCCTGATTGCTCCATTTGAAGCTTTTAAAAATATTGCCCTGATGCAGCACAGTAGCTAAGTTTTCTAACCACTTCAGCCTCCCCACTTCAGATCGCAACTTTAGATTTCTTTAAGATTTATAGGTCCTTTCAAGAGTTTTGTCTCATGTTAGCTAGGGTAGTAAATATACATAATGTAGAAAGAGATCCTTTCAAGAGTTCTGTTGGCTAGCATTGTCTCTGACTCTCTGGCCATGTAAGATTTGCATTTCTACTAAGATAGTTCTCATCATGTAAACAAATCAAATGTACTAATCCTAATTATTCAAACAAATATATATCACTGTCTTAAAAAGAATGATCGTTGTTCTATGGTCTAATTCTCAATTTTCTTTTAATTTTCTTCAATGTGAGTTTTTTTGAATTCCATGGCATCGTTTTTGTTACATATTTACTCCACCTTTGTACATATGGGGGATTTATTATTTTCTTTTAGAAACAGTGGATTATTTAGGTGAGAGAGAGAAGGGCGGCCAACACAAACAATTGAAACAAGGATGTGTTCTTTGTCTATGCAGTAGAGTTAGTGTGATGCCACGCTCTCGGTGACTTAATTTCACATTATTGTTATCTTATCATGTGATCCGTGTGTTTTTAGATAAAATTTAGTTATCTCGTGGGGCAACGCACGGGTGCTTAACTAGTAAAATAAGAGATGTGATCTTGCCTCTATGTCTGAAGTTACAGAGGCAAGAGTAAAATAACCTGCTATATAAATAAACTAGAAGCAGCAATTTATATATATAACTGATTGTCTATCTAAGTGTGTAAATTGTCTACTCGGTCCCTACGTAGATAACCTGTTGTATAAATTGTCTGCTAAGTTATTTTATATGGGGTTAAAGAAGACGATGACCATTTTGGCCTTTAATGTACCGTTAATTTTAGAGTTTATTTTGTGTCTTTTTATCCATTGTTTTTATCGGCCTTTGTTGTTCTTCTTTTTTTCTGCGAGGAAGGCCTTTGTTGGTCTTGAGATATACTCCCTCAATTCCAAATTAGAAGTCATTTCAAGAATCTTGGAAACTCAAATCATCTCAAATTTGACCAAAATTATAGAGAATTACAAAGATTTGTAATATCAATGGATATATTATGAAAATATAATTAACAGAAAAATCCAATGATAATTAGTTGATATTTTAAATTTTATTATATTATCATACTTCCTCCCTATTCGAAAAGAAGTTATTTTCAATAAGGTTTGAGTCAAACATTTGGAATATAAATCATGAATAACTTTTAAATCGTTGAGTTTGGAAATATGAAACTCATATCAATAGAGCTGTCTTTGAAAATTGGTTTCATCATAATACACATATATAAATTTTCAATAAATATTTTTATAGAAAAGAAAAGTTAGAGTTGTGTTTTGGAGAACGTGTAATTGTCCTAAACGACTTTCTTTTCGTGATACGAAGGGAGTATAAGGCCCTCTTTAGTTCCACTTTTTGCCAAAACTTTTTATGTTTTATAATATAGTCCTTTTAGGGAAGCCTATGCCTCCCTCATAAATTGTGCATGAGAAATTCAACTCTCTTCATCCTTAAAATATAAGACAATTTTACTTTCTTAGATATACATAGTTTTTATGCAGTTTTCGGTTTAGTGCATGCTTGTTTCTAAATGTATGTGGTTATTTAATTTTTAAGACTTTGTTTAGTATAGATTTACTAAAAATGATTTCACCTAAGAAGCTAGAGAAATTCAGAAAATAGGTTTTAAGTGGCTTCACCCTTAATTTCTCTCCTCTACAAGTTCTTTCATGAGTTAGTGTTCCTATTAAGAAACCAAGGAAATAAAACTGAAGTCGCTCCAAAAGTTCTACTTAAGAGGACCTAGAGATGTTTATTTATATATATATTTTCATAGAACCAAGTTTTTGAAAAAATATATACTCACGGTCCACACATTTCTCACTTTTAATGTGGAGAGGATTGGACTTATTTGTTTGAGCTTTAGTAACTTGTGGCCTTTTCACTGAAAAGCTGCCTTTCTGTCTTTGACTTCTCCTTGTGAACTTTTGTAATATCTTTTAGGTTGTCTGCACATGAAAAGTTAGAATTAATTTTCATCAGATTTTACTTCATTTTCTCAAAAGAAAGTTTTTAGCTTTTTAAGAGCCAGCTCAGCAACTAGGAGCTTAATTTTATGTTTCTGGTTAAAATAGAAGCTGATAAAAAGCTAAACCAGACAAGATGTCCTCTGCAGAAGCTATTGCTGGATTCAGAGCCTGAGTCATGCTAAACGGGTCATACGTGGCGGTGCAAACGCCAAACCAACACTGGCGGATGTATCGATCTGTGACGAATTAGACGGGTTGGATGACCGACAAGCAGTGTGTGATATGATGCAATCAATCTCGCTCTCTTTGCTCATGACGACTTGAGTTCAGTAGAGACAAAAGCTAGTTCAGCTTGCTCATGACGACTTGAGTTCAAGTTCAGTAGAGACGACTACAATATATCGATCGATCTGAGTTATCGTCTGCACATCGATCGAACCTCATCCTATAGTCAGTCACATATGGCGAGGCCGCACGTCGTGGTGGTGCCGTACCCGTGCGCCGGCAACGTGAACCCGGCGCTGCAGATCGCCAAGCTGCTACACCAGCACGGCGTCTACATCACCTTCATCAACACCGAGCACAACCACCGCCACGTGCAGGCCACCGAGGGCCCCGGCGCCGTGCGCGGCCAGGAGCAGGACGGCTTCCGCTTCGAGACCATCCCGGACGGTCTGTCCGACGCCGACCGCGGCAAGCAGGACTACGGCCGCGGCCTGGAGGTGGCCGTCAGCACGAGCTGCGCCGCGCCCTTCAGGGACGTCGTCACACGGCTCGCCCGCACGCCCGGCGTGCCGCCCGTCACGTGCGTGCTCACCACGATGCTGATGAGCTTCGCGCTGCGCGTGGCCCGGGAGCTGAGCATCCCGACCATGGCGTTCTGGACGGGCAGCGCTGCCTCGCTGATGACGCACATGAGGCTCCGGGACCTCCGGGAAAGAGGCTACGTGCCACTCAAAGATGAGAGCCTTTTGACCAACGGCTACCTCGAGCGAACCGTCATCGACTGGATCCCCGGCATGCCGCCGATCCGACTCGGCGACTTCTCCAGCTTCCTCCGCACCACCGACCCGGACGACTTCGGTCTCTGGTTCAACGAGTCGGAGGCCAACATCTGCACCAGCGCCGGCGCCCTCATCCTCAACACGTTCGATGGCCTGGAGGCCGACGTCCTCGCGGCTCTGTGTGCCGAGTATCCGCGCGTCTACACCGTCGGCCCGCTGGGCTGTCTCCTCAGGCGCCACGGCGCGGCCGCCGCCGGCGGCGGCCTGAGCCTGTGGAAGCAGGACACCGACTGCCTCGCGTGGCTGGACACGCAGGAACAGGGCTCCGTCGTGTACGTCAACTTCGGCAGCCACACGGTGCTGACGCCGGAGCAGCTGGCTGAGTTCGCGTGGGGCCTCGCGGCGACCGGCCACCCGTTCCTCTGGGCCATCAGGGACAACCTCATCCGTGGCGGTGGCGATGGCCTCGGCCTCAGCATGCTGCCCCCAGGCTTCACGGCTGAGACGGCAGGGCGGTGCCGCCTGACGCAGTGGTGCCCGCAGGAGCAGGTGCTGCGGCACGCCGCCGTGGGCTGCTTCCTCACGCACGGCGGGTGGAACTCGGCGTGCGAGAGCGTGGCCGCCGGCGTGCCGATGGTGTGCTGGCCGGGGTTCGCTGACCAGTTCACCAACTGTAAGTACGCCTGCGACGTGTGGGGTGTCGGCGTCCGGCTGGATGAGGAGGTGAGGAGGGAGCAGGTCGCCGCGCACGTCAGCGAGGTGATGGGGAGCGAGGAGATGCGGAGGAGAGCGGCGAGGTGGAAAGAGGAGGCAGACTCCGCTGCCTGCCCCGGCGGCTCGTCGTGCGAGAACCTGATGAGCATGGTGGGAGCGCTGAAAGAGCACACCCCAAACCCAATGTTGCAACTCATAAGCCTGAAAGGCTCTGCAATAGTCATACTTGGACTGAAAAGTCTGAAACACAATGTTGGTTCATGCATGTCAATGAATAAAACTCTGGGAACCTGCAATGTTAGTCGCATTAAAATGAAACTTTGTATATTTGTATTGGCACATTCTTGGACGCGCCCATTAAAATTAAATTGAGCCGCTCGGAACGGCTCGCAGGCACATGTATAAAGACATGTTATACAATAACCTGTATAGCATCATTTCATAGAGGCCAAACCCAAAATGACAACGGGGACCCGATCCCCGATTCCCCGCGGAGAATTCTCCCATTAGGGGGACGGGGATGGAGGAAAATTTGTTCCCACGGGGATTAATTTGGTAGGAAACTTATCCCGTCGGGGGATGGCGGGACGAGGATGGTTCCCCAATCCACGACCCCGATACCCGCCACCCCGCCCCGCAAAAGTAGACATGCAGCCAGCAGCAGCACCGTAGTAGACATGGACCGAGGCCCACGTAAGAAAGCCAATTAGACATGGAGTATATATACGAGCTAACCCTAATTCTCTGAGGCTTTTACCTGTGTACCATTATGAAAAAAGCTCCGGACCTGTGTACCACTAAAATCTTTGGCCACACTTGTATACCATCGGCCCAAAGTTACTATGTCCCTTATACCACTTTGTTCGTGTTCCGTTCGATTCCTAACGTTTCCATGACCTGACATGTGGGACCTAGCAATAGAAGAGTCCATGTTACCCCTTAGGAATGAGTAAAAAAAAAAGGCATACCTTATCCGAAGCGCTTGGCGAGAACCCTTCCGGCTCGGTCCGTCCGCGACTTCGCGAAGGAGGAGCGCCGCGCCCCGGCTGCGAAGAGGAAGAGGAGGAGCGCCGCGCCCGGCCCATGCCGCCGCACCCGGCACTGCGGCCAGCGCCCCAGCCGCCTCCCGGCCGAGGAAGGAGCGCCGCCCCGGCCCCCGCACACGTAGGAGCGCCCGGCTCCGACGAGCCCCCGCCGACTCCGGCGGGCACCCTTCTAACTCCGGCGAGCCTCCTCCCGATTCATTTGTTCTTCTTCTCCTCCTTATCTCTAACTCCGGCGAGATCCCATCTCCTCCATCGCTGCGGGGAGCTCTCTTTGCCCCTCCATGGCCTCCGTGGCGGGCCGGTGGCGTCGGAGCTCCGTCGCCCCCTCCGAGGCGGCCGCTGGAGCTCCCACGGGGACGGGATGGGATCTTGAACCCGATGAGGAATTCCGTTGCCATCTTGGGGCCAAACCCTCCATAATTAATTAAAGAGTTAAATGCACTCTAGCACCTTAAACTTGTCATGGTGTGCCATCTGGGTCCATCATCTTGCAAAAGCGCCTTTGCTCGGCACCTTAAACTTGTCATGGTGTGCCATTTAGGTCAATCATCTTGCAAAACGTACCTCTAGCACCTTAAACTTGTCATGGTGTGCCATCTCGGTCCATCATCTTGCAAAACACACATCCGTCACCTTAAACAACTAAGTCGATTACTCGTGAAATAAACAACTAAGGTCGCGTGCACTCGGATAGAGTACGCACGCAGCCAAGCACGCCCTCTGCGGCGCTTCCTCGGGTGGAGCGGCCGCTCGACGTCCGAAACAGCCGCCTCGCAACCTCCTTGTGCGAAGGTTGTCGTCGAGCAGATTCTCGTATGTTTGTTTGCCCTCCTCCATCGGCATGCCTTTGATGAACCCCAGGCGTTGCATTACAAGGATCTATCCGGTTTGGCGGCCGGTACCTTTGGTGAGTGGTCTGCGCGGCGATCCGCTTTGCTCCGCGGCCCGGCGGCTTGGCCGATGAGGAGTCTTGTGCCTTGTAATATAGCAAAGGAGATGCCGCTTTCTTGATGACTCGCCCAAATAAGCGCTTAATCCGCCCGTTAGTGAGGTGGGATGCTCGGATGTGCCTTTTGCAAGATGATGGAACCGGATAGCACACCATGACAAGTTTAAGGTGCCGATGTGCGTTTTGTAAGATGATGGACCCGGATGGCACATCATGACAAGTTTAAGGTGCCAAATGTGCATTTTGTAAGATGATGGACCCATATGGCACACCATGACAAGTTTAAGGTGCTACAAAGTGCATTTATCTCTTAATTAAATAAAATAGGAGATGTGATCTTGCCTCTATGTGCGCTCTGGAGGCAAGAGCAAAATAACCTCTTTGTATAAAACCGTAAGCGCAATTTATATAAGTGATTGTCTATCTAAGTGTTAAAATATCTGCTTTCGTCCCTACGTAGATAACCTGTTGTATAAATTGTCTCGCTAAGTTATTTATATGGGGTTAAAGAAGACGATGACCATTTTGGCCTTTAATGTACTGTTAATTTTAGAGTTTATTTTGTGTCTTTTTATCCATCATTTTTATCGGCCTTTGTTGTTCTTCTTTTTTTGTGATGAAGGCCTTTGTTGGTCTTGAGATATATTCCCTCAATTCCAAATTAGAAGTCATTCCAAGAATTTTGGAAAGTCAAATCATATCAAATTTGACCAAAATTATAGAGAGAATTACAAAGATTTGTAATATCAATGGATCTATCATGAAAATATAATTAACTAAAAAAATCCAATGATACTTAGTTGACATTTAAAATTTTATTATATTATCATACTTCCTCCCTATTCGAAAAAAAAAAGTTATTTTTAGTAAGATTTTGGTCAAACATTGAGAATATAAATAATGAATAACTTTTAAATCGTTGAGTTTGGAAATATGAAACTCATCAATAGATCTGTCTTTGAAAATTAGTTTCATAAAAATACACATATATAACTTTTCAACAAATACTTTTATAGAAAAGAAAAAGTCAGAGTTGTGTTCTAGAGACCGTGTAATTGTCCTAAACGACTTTCTTTTCGTATATGGAGGGAGTATAAGGCCCTCTTTAGTTCCACTTTTTTGCCAAAACTTTTTGTGTTTTATAATAATTATTTTGCAAAATGGAACTAAACACCATGGTGAAAAATCAACAAATATTGGGGTAATTTACATTCTTTATTTTGCACTCAAGAGGCCCAATAGAGAGGGAAAAAGTCATGGGGACATGTGTTGGATGCGCATGACAAAATATTTTGTATGCAACTAAACACTAAGGTGAAAAATTCTGCATTCCGTATTTTGCTGCAACAAAAATCATAAGCATTTTACATTCCAAAGGCATCTAAACGCACCCTAAATTTGGTTAACCTAAACGCTATGATTCTCCGACATTTGTTGAACGACTTATAACAAGGGAATATCAGATCTGGAATGTTCTTTTGAGTGTTTCTATATAAAAAAATCGCGTATGTCACGGGTCATGCTTAAACGGTGTCTTGCCGTGCATTTCGTCATCTACAGGCCGTGAGCGGCGACAGCCATTTGTGGCCTCACCGACCGTCGGGGGCTGCCAAAGGCCGGAGTGAGCACTGAGCAGTGATTGAAAGCCTGACGCCACCGGCGAGCCCGTGACCATCAGAGCAGTTGCGCCTGCCATTACAAGTTGCCTAGTCAGCCGTCCCGAGTGGACTCCATTATGATAAAACGGATAATCTAATGGCCAGTCGTCGTCGTCGTACTCTGCTGCGACGCTGCTAAAGCCGCACTGCAGAACAGAATAAAAGAGGCCAAGGTGTGTGGATTTGGTCGCGGTGCCTGTCGTCGTCGTCTCGTCGCCTCCGCCCGTCGCCGTCGCAGACGGCAGACTCCGGCCGACCGGCCCGTAGCCACATTGCTTTGAAATTGCCGGCCAGATTTGTTGACCTTTTTCTATCGTGCGGCAGGAGGAAAGGCGTTGCATAATTGCATATAGTGGAGTGGATTTGTGGTCGTTTCTAAGTGGCTAAAACAAATCTGAGGTCAACGTGGTCTATTCGAGCCCAAATCTGGACGGTAGACACACGTGCCCCTTGCAATTTTGAATCCTATATATATCCTATACTCCTATATATTAGATAAAACCCAAGATTTATTTAAACATGTAAACTATCCACATCAGCAATCTACTCAATAATATACTCGAAGTTGCAATTACAACCAACAACACGTGTAATTATAATTGTTTCTCTATTATTGACTCATTATCTCACCTTATCTTTGTATTTGGAAAATCCAACTCACTTTTAAATTTCAGCCATTTGGTCCCAAAATGTCCAAAATACATTAAAAACATTTTTCCTATTGCACAGTCGCTCGAAATCCAGGGGACCGTTCAGGCCACGTCTCCCGCGACGCACGCCCTCACAAGACGCACTTTTTTCCTCACGCACGCAGGGTGACCTTCCGACGGCGGCAATGGCGGCGCTGGCGAGCATCTCCTTCTCATCCTCTCCCCCCTCCACTTTGTGAGTTGTTCTTCCTATAGATCGACCGTCTTCTCTGTCATCTCTCGTGGTGAAAGAGGGTGGCCACCGCGGGCGCTTACGGTTGCGCCGGAGCTCGCTAGGGCCCCGGCCCTAGCTCACCGGAGCTCCGGCGAATCCTAGCGCCAGGCGGGGGTGGTGGCTAGTGGCGGGGAGCGCGAAACAGAGAGCAGCGAGAGGAGGAAGATGAAACAGATACCCGGCGAGAGGAGTAAGATGAACAATGTCGCCTGAAATCTAACCTTTTTTTAGGCGCTGAAATATAGCAACTCTCTTAAAAAAAAATACTTCACAAATTTCATGATTTTTCACCACCTAGGCACCCCAATGTTTCTTGCTTGGCTACAAAATTAACTCAAATTTGTTTTTCATTCATTTAATCCAATACATATGCTTGAATATTTTCTTTTCACCCTCCATAGATGACTATTGACTATTAGCAAGATAACTTAGGATATAAGTACTGTATTAATTAATAATACGTATATCTATACCTATACCTATTAATAAAGCGAGAAAATTTCCGTCGTCCACCCAAATTTCGTCCAGCCTTCTCTGTCTCCCTCTCTTCCGTATTTGTGTCTGCGTCCGTATAAGAGTCCCACCTGAACAGCCTTACGTCTTGGCCACAGCCCCAAGCAGAAAGGAAAGAAATAGAAAAAAGAACTCCCGGGAAGGAAAGGAAATCGGAAAAGAATTGTTGACCAACGAATTATTTTGACGCACAGGTTGCTGCTTCATCGTGTCATAGTTGAAATTGAACGGGGAAGGAAATTTATTTCTAGAGTCCTGGTCGATTCAAAGTATGAATTTAACCAACATAAATAGCTAGACACGTCCCGTACACATACATCTGCACAACCTGAACATCAATCTCATCAAAATATTTATTGATGGATTTTATCTCTCTCATGCAACAACGATGGAACTAGGGGCTGCAGCTGAATGGATGAAAGCACGGATTAAACCATGCATTCAACCAACGCTGGCCGGGGCACACGGTGCGCGCCGCCCGACACCCCACATCATCGTCGTCCACCACCGCGACAACGACGAGGCAGCTAAGGTCTGCACCGTCGACATGCACGACAGTGTCATCAAGTTCATGCAGATCCAACAATCTATCGGCCCTATGATCATGCACGGGACAGGTTGACACGGTCATCGGCGCTGTCGCCGACATGGGCGTCGATCACTGGAACAAAGACAACTCCGCGAGTATGCCCTGTTGTGCTTGGGCATGTCCTAGCCACCAGAGAGTATAAGGTGCTCCGCATCCAAGTAGACTATTGTAACAAGCAGTGGCGACAGATGTGCGAGGTCATTACACTAGGCGTCGACGGCGATGGCGGAAGGTGGAGACGACGAACCGACACTGGGCTCCTAGAACGTGGTGGTTGTCGCCGGGCTTGCCTACTTCCTAGATTGCTAGGGCCTAGAAGAAGAACACCCCTTCAAGGTGGATAGCATAGCAGTGTTCGACTTGGTGACGGAGGAGGAGTGGAAGCCGAAGACCCTCCAAGAAACTCTAACCAGTAGCATTCTATCAATTATGGACGGGCGAGGGGATGCCGACGAGTTCGACATATGCGCTATAAATTCCTAATACTATTCGCTTTGTGCTCCTTCAGTAGGGCCATTAAAATTTAAGAAAAAAGGAAAAATACAAATAGATAAATAGTATTTTCCCCTTATTTTCTATTAAGATCTGATATTTTTTTTCTTATCCCAGAAGAACGCACGGGCATATCTATAAGAATAATAAAAGGAAAAAAACAATGCCGGCTTCGTCATGCCGCACACAATTCGGCCAAATGTCCGAATCCCAATCGTCCAAACATTACATAAGCAGAATTATAATGGCAAGAACCTCGCCGTGGCAGTTCAAAGGAAAACTATAAAAAAGAAGAAACAAGAAAAAGACGGCAATCGAAGGAAAGTCGAAGAGGACGAAAACGAGGCGGAGGAAAAAAAGAAAACCAACCCTAACAGAGACGATCACAAGAGTACAAGCAGCGTCGTCACAACACAAAAAAATTCAGAAAAATCGTCGAGTTGTATTGTGCACGCCGAAAGAGCGCCGCCTCGAGCGACTCGACACGGCGACCTTGGCTCCCTGCGCCACCGAATCCACCACAAAAAACCACCATTTCTTGTTTTTTTCTCTTTCCCGTTCACCGGAGGCCAAGAAGATCAAGAACAAGGGATAAAGGAGGGATTTTGTTGTGGGGAGACGAGACGAGCAGGCGGTTTCCTTTTGCCGCCTGGCCTCGGAGCTCCGGCTTCTTCAGTGAGCCGTTGTGTGGTGGTGGTGTTTCGACGGAGCGGAGATGGCATCGGTGATGGTGGAGCGGGCAACCAGCGATATGCTCATCGGCCCCGACTGGGCGATGAACTTGAGATCTGTGACATCCTCAACCGCGAACCCGGGTGAGGACGCACGCACGCACAACTTCGTTTCTTAGATTCTTTTTTCATCTTCTTCTTTTCATTCATCTGCGGGTTTTCAGTACTGTATTACTGTTTTATTGCTGAATGATGGGTTTAGTAAAATTTTATTGAAAGCAGGGTCCATTCCTATCAAATAGTGGGGGCTTAGTCTTACTTTATTATTGAATTATTTTCATTGGGATGACCCGTGAACTCTAGGGCCAATAAATTTGTGGTTTCCGATTAGCAGTATCTGTCGTCACACATCAGTTCATTATGTTCTGTGAAGGGAAAACGACCTCCAATTCAGATGTCCAAGTGTGTTCTGCGATCAATCCGTTCCTGCAAGTTTTTTTTCTGGGTTAATACTTATCTGTGGAATTGTTTGTTTTCTCTTTTAAAAAACTGCGTAATTGAGTCGTGAAACCGGCATTAGTTATTGTACTTTCTCATGCTTTCGGTCCAAATGGCAACTTTGGGTGTCCAAATGTCGTTGTCTATAAAAACTGTTGGTTTTGAGGGTCTGCTTTTCTGAGTACTGTTAAAACATCTTTTCTTAGTTCTAATTTTTTTTTGGCAGCAGGTTAATTTGTTTGAGAAATTCCCAAAACCTGCGTTGTACTTGGTGATGGTTTTTGTATTGGGATTAGTTTTTTTATGAATTTCGTTTAGTGCTTGGTTCTTTGCCACTGCCATAAATCTGTAGTATGCATATGTTTTATTCAATTTCAAGATCATGTATCTTTTATGCTAGTAAGAGTTGAGAATTAAAGAAAATAGCGGGAAGAAGCTCTGCTTATAGTTTTCAGTTTCAGAGTTGCTTCATAAATATTATGGTTCTATGATCCTTAATGGTGATGGAGGAATCCTTATAAAACTATACTTACCACTGCGGTCTCAGGTCTTGCTTGATGCTGCTTGTAATTCTTCAAAATTGGTTCTTTCTGCTGTCACTTAATGTCTACTTTCATCTTTTTCACCTTGTGAACTATTCTTTTCACTTTTGTGCCACGACTTATTGATGGAATCTCTGCTAATTCAAATATTACTTTACATTTGAAGTATAAAGAGAATATCTAATTTTTCTTGGAACTTTCTCTCATTATATCAGAATATACAGAAAACATGCTTCCATGAATCTTTGTTCTAGAAAGGGTGGCAACAACATTGTTCCATATATTATTAGAAGAAAAAATAATTGACCTAGATTTTCATTAAACTAGAACTGCATTGTTGTAACTCTGGTCGTTCTGCATTCCTGTGAAGTATTGACGTGCCATGATCACCTTGTAGTAAACATTTTTGTATTGTCATATTCTTAGGCAAGCAAAAGATGTGGTGAAGTCCCTCAAGAAACGCATCGCACATAAGAACCCAAAGGTCCAGCTTCTTGCTCTCACGGTAAATGTGGTTTCAAATCCCTTGCTGCTACCTGACTTCAATTCATGGACTGTTTGTTGGTAGAACCTTTATGGATTCATTAGGGTCCTTGTTAATGTGCTGGACGGACTCTTCATGTTATCTGTACTTACAAATGACATGCTCCTTGAAGGACTAATTGCCCCTGCATACAGTTGAGTTGTAAAATAACATAATTGTACTAGCTAAAACAGGAGACGAATGAATCCCCTACTGCACTGTTTATATAATAAAGGAGAAAAGGTGAAAAAGGTTGAAGGTCATTTGGGGTCTTTAAAGGGGGAAAACTCTATTCTAGCAAAAATAAATTAAAAAAGTTGTCTCATTCGAACTATTAGTAATTGGAATTTCCACTGGTCAATCCCCTGCTGCACTGTCCTCCCAATGGCCATTGAAAATGTTTCCATTTATCTACATGTACTATGTGGCTCAGAACAGGAAAAATTAAAGAAACAGTTAGGAGGGTTTAGCTGATGCTGGTACTATTAGGATTCAGGGGTGAATAATAATCAAAACCTGGCAAGCTTTGCTTAGGACATAATATAGTAGGAGACCTTGAAACGGTCTGGTACTGAATTGTCGACCACATTTAAATAGCCCTGTACTGAATTACGGCATTGTTCCACTTATTTCAGTTGCTGGAGACAATGATAAAAAATTGTGGGGACATTGTGCATATGCTTGTTGCTGAGAGAGACATACTTCATGAGATGGTCAAGATAGTAAAGAAAAGGGTATGTGCGTACAGTTTAAACCTTAAGTTACTGATTGTCAATAACAAATCCTTAATGCCTTCTATTTTGATTTTTTTAGCATGATTATCATGTGAAAGAGAAGATTCTCACACTGATAGATTCTTGGCAAGAAGTTTTTGGCGGTGCACGTGCAAGATATCCCCAATATTATGCAGCATATGAGGAGCTCTTGGTATTATTCTATACATATAAAGCATATTGTAATATTGTATTGATCTCCGATTTTTAGGAGTACTTTCTCCCAATGGCCATTGCCTTCCAAGCTCCAAATACAGAATTGCAGAAAATACTGATATTTTTCATCACTCATTTATGTTTCACAATTGTTAAGCATTCAGTTATATGGTTATAATTCCAAAATTAGCACTCTTTGTTGAATATTGATCATTCCTAGAACTGATTCAATTTTTCTATTGCCCATACATTTGCTAGCGCGCTGGAGTCGTATTTCCTCAAAGATCAAATGGTTCTGTGCCAATCATTACTCCTCCACAGACTCGGCCTCTACAAAACTATCCGTCATCTTTACGCATTTCACAGCAGGAGGAACTTGAATTGCCAGTTTCAGATTTCCCTGCATTAAGGTATATGCATTTTTTTAAAGTATAATAGAAGTGACATGTTTAACTACTGAACTAAAGTAAATATGATGCCAAGTTTTCTTTGATTTATCTTGTGCAAATATGATGTTACATACATCTTTATCATGGTGTCATTAAAATTATCGATGATCATCACTAAAAGTTAGTGTTGAGTCTTTGCTTTAGCATGCAGTGTTATTAAGTTGGTTGTATTATTAGTTGTGATTAATCAGGCTTATTGGTCCATGGACCTTGATTTGGCACTCCGCTGCAACTAGTGTGATCATACATTTGATTGTCTGCGTAATCAGTGACTAATCACAAATTCTCGATTAACATCTGAGTTAAGAATTTTGAGCTGGCCAACTGGGCTTGGGGACACCTGGGCACTGGGCCTTTGGTTTTTGTCCACAAGTGATATAGTCTAGTAGCAGTACTTAACCGCCTAGTACTTACCTTAACTACTTAATATACTATGCAGTTTTACTATATAATATACATCCTGGGTAGCAGCGAAAGTAGGCAGAACAACTTCTTGACTACTGATTTGCCACATGGTTGATGATTAGTCAGTTTATCGGTACCTGTATGACTACGCTTGATTAGGTGGCTATAGTTGACACCCTAAATTATACTCATGTGCAGTGTTTAGTGAATATGCTGAGAATATTATGAAGTGTTTACATTCTGATGCTCAAATTTGTTGCCCTCCTTTTTTCATGTTAGTTTTTTTTTTCGGTTTGACGCTTCTTGAGGTTCTTTGGTGTAGTAATTTCTTTCTATTTATTTCATGTTTTAGATGTTTTTGAACTTTCCATTGACATTGGTTAGCTTATTTAGCCTGTGACTAATATACAAGTTTGGAAATGAATGCGGTTATTTCACCAGCCTTACAGAAATTCAGAACGCACGTGGCATCATGGATGTTCTTTCAGAGATGCTGGATGCTTTAGATCCGGGTAACAGAGAGGTACTTTGCTGATGCACATGTAGCTATTGCACCATCAGAAAATTAAATATGCCTTGTAATAAGAAAGAACTGCTGGTGATATCTTCATCATTTCTCGAAATTTTGTTTCAAAACAATCTACTTGCAGTGCAGTATTTCTAAATTGTACTTGTAGTGCAAGTTTTCAAATCAATCTACTTACAGTGCCAGATTTCAGGGGCTCAGACAGGATGTCATTGCTGACCTTGTGGATCAATGCCGTTCTTACAAGCAAAGAGTAGTGCAGCTTGTCAACAGTACCTCGTAAGTTCCCTTGATGACTCTTTTCTAGTTTTATGATGCCATGAACAGTATCTGAAAGAGAATATAGTGACAGCTTTACATGTTTCATGTTGACATTTCTGTAGCGCCACATTTAATATTGTGCATTATTTGTCCTTTCTTTTTCAATGTAAACGAGCCAACTTCATGTATTGCAATTGCAAACCATGTAGCCAAATGTCAAATTTTCTAATGACTTGTGCATTGATGCTATATCTGAACAGGAATGAAGAGTTGCTCAGCCAGGGTCTTTCTTTGAATGATGATATGCAGCGTGTTCTCGCAAAAACACGATGCTATTGATGCAGGTGTAGCAGTTCGGGTGGAAAAAACCAAAGTCTCTGCAGTACCAAATTGAGAGTTCTTCAACAAGAAAGCCAGATACCATGGAAGAACCAATTCAAAGGTTGAAATATCTTATTAAGCATTCTGTTTAAATCATTTCGTAAGATTCTACTAGACATGAGACACTAATGTGTATGTGGATTCTTACAAGCCCTTAGAAGTTAGAACCAGGGTACATGAAACTGTTTACCAGGAAAAATCTGGATATCTGGAACAAACATCTTTTTTTTTTTTTTTTTTCAAGTTTATATATCCTATTTGGATTTTGGAACATATCTGATTAGCACCTAAGACACCTGTTCCACATAAGAGCATATCTTGATGTTTAATTTTCTTTTCTTGTGCTCTTCCCTAGTGGGGAATACCTTTCTGTTGGACCATTTTTTCTCCTGCTTAATACAATGGTACAGACATGTCCTGCATGAAAAAAAAAAAAAAAAGGCATTAATCAAAATCTCGATGGAAACAAAGTTTCCACAGGTTTACGTACTGAGCCATTCTTGGAACTGGATGCAAAATTGTTTGATTGTTTTTATCTCCAGCAACCTACATATAGCAAACAATCAAGGTTCAGTTTTCCCCTCACTTAAAACTTTGCTTTTTTCGTATTTCAGGTCTTCAGCAAGTACAAGTGCCAGCAACCAGTCTCCCTTTGGGATCTTAGCACTTCCCGCACCCCCATCCACTAGTTCAAAAGCACCTGTAACACCAGCTTCTAGTATCGACCTCCTTAGTGGAGATGATTATATCAAACCCGAACCTGCAAACTCTCTAGCACTTGTTCCTGTCACTGAATATTCAGCTGCCGACAATAATGTCTTAGCCTTCGCTGATATGTTTGAACAAAATACTGCCAACAATAGCAACCACAACCTTCCAAATTCTTTTCAATCATCGACTTCAAATTCTACTATCTCCACATCACAAACATATCCTGCACCAGTGCGACCTGTGTTGCCTCAGCACCCAGCTACTTATCCAAATGGGGTCACATCCAATGCCATTGTACCTTATGATCAGCAGTCCCACTTGAACTCTACAGATTCTTGGAATGGGCAGCCAGCTTATGGAACAAATCACCAAAAAGCAGGAACTAAATTATGGTACTAGATTTCTTTCCAGTTTTTGCTAGTTCTGTAAAGTTGCCCTGGATCTATTTATCAGAAGTTGAGGAAAGATCAATCACTTTATCTATAAGTAATGGACATATTTATTGAACCACTGCTTTCCAATGAAGTCCCAAGTTAGGTGCAAAACTTTTCACAACAAGCAGGAAACATTATTGTTTCTTCTCTGTTATTTTCATGTGTTGTAGGTACAGTAGTGGTACTTATAGATCTTGTTATAATCATTCAACACCGTGCCCATGTGGGGCTAATGTGTAACTTATAGACCTTGTTACAATCATTCAACGCCGTGCCCATGTGGGGCTAATGCTTTTATCAATTAGTTAGCTCGACAACTTTGTCCAAAGTTTCTTTGCTTAGCCAATCCATTTTGAGATCGCTCCACCTTTTGACAATTTCTTGTTAACAGGTACAAGCGGTCAAAACGGAGGCATTCCACCGGCACCATGGGAAACTAAGCGATCCACTAACCCATTTGACGACGATCAGCCTGGTGGAATGGCACTGCAATCATCAAGCATGCAGCCCCAACCTGTGCAACTCAGTCAGCATGGGAGCAAATTCATGTCAGCACAACCAATGCCAAGGGGAGAGCCAGGAAGAATGCAGTTGCAACCGGTGCCTGGCGCTCAGCTTGGTGCTCTACAACCACATGCTATGCCGAATATGCAGTACAGGGCGACACATCCGTCAATGCAAACGAATCAAGGAATGGGAATGTATTCCCAACCAACCTTTGGTGGATATTACGGAATGAACCAACCACAGCTTTACGGTGTTCATATGTCTGGTTATGGATATGGTCAGCAATCTGGGGGCTACTATATTCCGAATGCTGCATATGCGTATGCTAGTGCAAACGAGCTTGCCCAGAGGATGAATGGCCTTTCAGTTCAAAACGGTGGTCCAAATGGAACTACAACAAATAAGCAGAGCAGACCTGAGGATTCACTCTTTGGCGATCTTTTGAGCATCGCCAAGATGAAGCAGAACAAACCTGCTGGCAAGGTTGGTGGCTAAGTGTGAGTAAAGAAGAAGTTACATAATTTCATCTTATTTGCCAGCAGCAGAAGCCTTTCCTGACAGTACATATAATTCTTTTGCGACGTTTTATGCAATGCCAGATGGCTTCTCGATGAGCTCATCTGAGTAGGTTTCATATATGATGCTTGTGCGGAGCCTCATAGCAAGTGTGTCTATCCAACTCTATATGTAAATTCTTGAGTTCTGAGCATTGTCATAATTTCTCTCTCTGCGCAAATATTAGGCAGAAACAGAGGGTTCATGTTTTCCCTAGCCATACCCTTGCTCTTTTCCACTTATTTAGTTATCTTGAAATTTCTTCTTCAGAACAGTGCCTGGTTCATAGCAACTAGTTGACTAGTAATGTGTTGCCCTCTACGTTTTTTTTAACAAATATCGATTGCGAAGTATTATTTCAAAACAGGAGTATTGGTTCTCTGAGTTTAAGTAAATCCCTATAAGGGAGTATTTATCTACTCTCTCCCTATCACATTTAGAAAGTATTTTGACATTTAGAAAATGTTTTGGACAAGGTGAAAAGCCCGCTGGTCACGGTGTAAATTTTGATACTTCGAAATTGTAGAACGTGTTCATGGTTATGGTCTACTATATTTCCATACTCTCTCTGGGTTAGTATTATAAGTCGTGGTGTAGGGAAAGTGACACGGTCTTTAAAACACAACTTTTACCACTTGTTATTACAAAAATATTTATGTAAATGTGATATATGTATATTTTTATCAAAGTATTTTTTAACACAAATCTATTCATATAATTTTTATATTTACAAAACTCAACAACTTAAAAGTTATTAATGATTTATTTTTCCAATGTTTGACCTAAACCTTGTCCAAAACGACTTCTAATACGAATCTGAAGGGAGTATGTTTGTGGCTTGTGGGTGACAGAATGTCTAACTTTAGATAGAGTAGAGGATGGTTACTGTTTATGGACCGGCAAAGGATGAGTTTGACTAAAATAATTCTCTGCATGCGGTGGGTGATAGGTGTGTGTCAAGTTTCTTCTTGATTTCAATTAAATAGATTCAATAATTCCATGGACCACTCCATCAACCAGCTGGCAAATTCTAAAATGTTTGGATGCAAAGTGTCTGCTTGATTTCAATAGACTTATCACCGCACTCTCTTCTCTTCGACATTTCGTCCGAAAGCACTTGATGAGCATGGTGGGCGGCATGCTCCTCGCCAATGCGGACCACCGCGCACTGCCTCACCTCGCCGGGAATGAAATCAAACACTCGCCGCGCAAGGGCGGACGAGCAGCTCGCCGCAGGGGGCACCTGCTGCCTCCCTCGCCCGCCGCGAGATCCAACGCCCGGTCGATGCAGAGTGACCCCGACGACGCTCTCCTTCGCGAGACCCACCGCGTCGCCCCCGTCGTCTCCTCTACCGCCGCAAGGGCACATGCTGCCTCCCCTCGTCCCCGCTCGCGCTCTTACCGGGACCTCACCGCCGCCGCAGTACGACGGCGAGGTCGGCTCCTACTCGTCCTCCCCGAACCGGTCTCCGAAGTTCTCGTCGGCGACGCCGAGCGCCGACGCCGAGGTCGCCCTCGCCGTGGGCGACCTAGCGGCGGAGTTCATCAAGGCCAAGTTCGAGGGCCAAATGCCGCTGGCACGCTCCATCCTCCGTGTCTCTGGACCAACCGCCGTCGTCAGCGTCCAACGGCGCGCAGGGGCAGACGTCGGGTGTGAGTGGAGCAGGTGGACACCGGCATGGGCCGAGAAGGTGGAGGGGAAGAGGGAGGTGAGTGTGGGGAGGTAACGAAAGACAAGCACAAGCGTCGGAACAAGTCGGGCTCGAGAGAAACGCTCCTTGCGGCGTGCAGCCAAAAGCCAAAAGAGAGAATGGATTTTGCATCCCAAAATTAGGGACGAGCACCAGGCGTAAATGATATCAAACAAGACATCTCCATACTACGGGCTCGGAGACCCTATATCAAACACGCCCTTTGATCTAATTTGGAGGGTGGAGACCGAGAGAAAGTAAGTGATCCCCTCGTGGAGGAGCCGAGGCTGCCGACTCGGACGGGACGGCCGACCACCGACGCCCCACTCCCTAATCACGACGCCCGGTCCGGTCCGGCCGGAGGAGCCAGGATAAGATAGAGCGGACACGCAAGAGCCTTCCGGAATCGGAGGAGAAGCAATAATAGCACCGGGCCCCACCACCGGCGGCCATCGCCCTCTCGTCGCGCTCTCTTTCCTCAGATTCCCGTCCTTCTCTTGGGAACCTTTCTCTCCTCCATTTATATTCCTTGAGCCGGCTGCCTTCACGGAATCAAGAAACCAAGCCAGCCAGCCGGCCGGGATCCTCCATTCCTCCTGCTCTCCATAGCAGCAGTTTGTGCTAGCGAGAGGGAGAGAGAGAAGAAATGTTGGAGGGGAAGGCGCGGGTGGAGGACACGGACATGCCGGCGCGGATGCAGGCGGCGGCGACCACGGCGGCGTCCCGCGCGCTCGACCTCTTCGACGTCGCCGACTGCCGCGGCATCGCCGGCCACATCAAGACGGCACGCCCTCTAGCTTCCTCGTGTCATGTACATTAATTTGAGATTTGATGGATGGGATGCATGCATGATTCATGATTGATTGATTACAGGAGTTCGACAAGCGGTACGGCGTGGGGTGGCAGTGCGTGGTGGGCGCCAACTTCGGGTGCTTCTTCACCCACACCAGCGGCACCTTCATCTACTTCTCCCTCGAGCGCCTCTCCTTCCTCCTCTTCAAGGCCGCCGCCGTCGCAGTCGCCGCCGCCTAATTAATCCTGTGCCCGGCCGGCCCTCGTCCTTCATCACAAACTAGCTATAAAACCGTGCGACTACTCGTAGCTAGCATCGTTTGTAATGTCCGTCGTACGTCCAAATTAGCTCAAAAACTGCACGTCCAGCAGCACCCTGTGTAAATACATCGCAGCACCATGCTCAAATCATTTGCCTCTATTTTCCATCGACGACTCTACAAGCAGCAGCCAGCAGCTGAAGTTCCGTGCCTGATTTGATTTTGATTCCTGATTTCAGTCTCGCACCGAGAAAAATATCTTTTGGATAGTGTAGCTGCTGCCTGACGAACACTTTTGATTTGTCGGCCAGTGCGTTCAGTATATGCAGTGATAGATATGTGGACGATTGCGAGGTGTGTGTGTGAGCTGTCCCTGATCGCGTGCGTAATGTTATCCTGTGCTCTTTTTCCTATCGCTAAAGAGAAAGATGTCGTGCCCCCCATAAAGCGGGGGTCTTTTTGTTTTCGTCGTTTCTTCTGCCCAAGGGAAGAGGGAGCGACGAGCGATCCTCTCGAAAACGAGACGAGGACCGACCCCTCTGCGTCATCGCGACCGCCACCCATGGCGCCGACGCCATTGAGAAAATCATCAGTTGCTTGAAACTGAAGCCTGAAATCGCAGCCGGCCGCGTGTGCGAGCGAGCAACCCTACCAATCAATGTACAATCCGCAACGCTTTCTATCAGCTACCATATCACAGCACAGTGCAACGACAGTGACTACGGAGATGCGTATCTGATCCTGTCTGCTTTCTTTCATCTGTGAATGTGTATCCTTACATACATATATACAGAGTAGTACACGGCACGGCATGTGTGATTCTGCGTTTGCAGCATTGTTGCCTCAATTTTTTCTTTCGGCATAAAAAGAGGGGTGGGAACTTGTTGAGGTGGATGCCGAGCTCTGTCGTCGTGCATTCGTTTGTGATATTTCGAGTGATGTCAGATGTTTATCACATGCAATGCAATTCTACTTTTTTTTTATCTTATCGTCCATTATACTTTCTCCGTTTTAAATTATAAGTCGATTTGACTTTCTCGATTCTTTTATTTTGTCATGTATTTAGATATATTATTATTATATTCGGATAAATGAACCCACCTCAATAATGGGCGGGCCTTTTTTCTCCTTTGATCTCTTTTTTTTTTTCTCCTTTGATGGGCGTGGGGCCATTGTCTTTTTGATCTCTTCTCCATCTTTGGATGGGCATGGGAAGTCCATCATTGACATATTTATCGCCGTCGAAGCAAAAACAATCCCTACATTTAGAGTAAAATATAGCCCGTAAACATGTCAAAGGGTATCGTAAACATGTCAAAAGGGTATCGTTAGGTCTCTGGACTCCTAGAATGCACATCTAGCTTCTTAAACTTGGCCGTAATACATCGCGAGGTCCAAATGGGTCTAGATTAAACCCGCTTCTGAACATGACAGTCCATGTCGGCATCATGCTAGACTAACCCTTGAACTTGGTAGAGTGAGCCATCTAGGTCGCTAAATTTGGCAAATTGTGTCATCTACACTACCGTAATCTCAAGCTTGCCGAATGTCGGACCTTTTGCCAAATGTTTTATCTTTGGACACTTTCGGCAAAGACATACTTTACATAATGTCAACCCTAGATCACTAGGCAAAACATGGATACTCGGCAAACCAAGCCCTTCGCCAAGTGGGTAAAAAACGGCTCCTTTGTCGAAAGTGTCATTCAAAATACACTTGGCAAAGTGCGGACACTTCGGCAAAGGTGTGCCCACGGTCTTGGGCACCGTCATTAGCACTTTGCGGAGTGCTGGTCGTCGATACATTTTTAGACTATGGCCAACTTAGAGAGTTGGCTATTTTTTGCCCGCCTCATCCTTTGTGGTCTGTGAACGATTCAGTTATATGATGTTTTTCCTTTTGATTTTTTCTACGTCTTTTAATGAGCATATTATTGTTCTCGACTTCTAGCTCTCGACGAACCAGATAAAGCGACCTGCTGCATAAGTGACGATTCGTTTGGCTCATCATGAAGCTGCCAAAAACGCAATCAGCCGAGCGGCAAAGCAACCGAAACTAGTTTTTTTTTTTTAAGCCAAACCTACCAACTAATCTGGATAATATGACTGGACGAACAACCGCAATAACGCCCATGTCAAACACCACCCCCCCACCCCCCCGCAGTAATGCGTCTGCAATCTTCCCATGCAAATTTTGGCGCCGTATTACTATGCACTACTTCGTGTCCGTGCTGCACCTGATCTTCAGTTTTGTTTTCACCACTGTAATATGTATACTCCGTGCTTGTTGTCTACAGAAACTGCAAGCTACTATACACATTTACTGACAAATGGCAACTATAGGCAATTACTATGCCATTTACAGTACAGTCTGTACAGAGATTGTGAGCTCCAAAGATTCCACAAACGTTTGGGGATAAGCAAGCAGTCTCGGTGTCTCATGACCCATTCATCCAATCTGTATTACAACAGCAAAGTCATCTGTAGTCCAAATCGATTGAATTTCAGCGAAATTCAACTATTTTGTGAGCTTCGAAACAATATCATACTGGTCATAAATTCTATCTTTTACTTTCTTTTATTCTACTCTAGAGTTTAAATGACTCCACAAGTTCTTTCTTGTGATATAAAATTGAACTTATCATACTATAATCCATTATTTTCCTGCTTGTAGCGTCTCTCGATCAAAATATGGCCAGCATTCAGCCAAATATATTAGTTAAGCACGAACATTCTGAACTAGTCAACACAAGTGAATTCCTGTCCAAAATTGGCCATTGGAACCCCAAAACCTTGCTCTTACTACTACGGAAAAAGTCCAAATTACTACCCTGTGTTTTCACTCAAGTCTAGATAACCCCCTAAGGTATTGTTTGGTTTATTTTACTCCAGTGATTTTGCAAGCCGGTGCACTTAACACCTTTTGGCACTAATTCAATCCGGTTTTGGTGACGTAGAGGTGGTTTTGCAATTAGTCATGCCATATAAGCTGCTGACGTGGCTTTTCCCTAGCGTTTTTTCGGCCGATTCGTATGTAACCCTCGCGAGGACTCGTATGTGACTCCCGCAACTTCCTTGCGCACACGCGCTTTCCCTCCCTGCTCCCTGAGCGGACGTTCTATCAGAAGTTCATGGCGATCGCGGCACAACGAGGTGACCGACGGCGATCCGTTAACTCAGCGTACGTATGTACTTCATCGCAAAGTTTTGGATCAACTCTTATATATTTATAATTCAGCCGGGCACCACTTGCAAACTGCATACGCCCATGCAGTAGTTACGCCACTGAGAGAGTGAAGAGAGCACAAACTTAATCGATACAGCACGGCTCGCCATCGGTCGCCTCGATATGCCGCAAACTTCCGATAGAACGTCCGCTTGGGGAGCAGAGAGGGAACGCGCATGTGTGCAAGGGAGTCGCGGGAGTCACGCACGAGTTGCGGGGGGTTACGCATGAGAGCCGACAGAAAACGCTGCCGAAAATTATTTTTGCATTCACGTCAAAGAACTTATGTGGCATGACTAATTGCAAAATCATCTCTATGTCACCAAAACCGGATTGAATTAGTGCCAAAAGGTGTTAAGTGCACCGGTTTGCAAAATCACTGAGTAAAATAAACCAAACAATACCTTAGGGAGTTATCTAAACTTGAGTGAAAACACACAGTGGTAGTAATTTGGACTTTTTCCTACTACAAACTCTTTCTCCAGCTCCTTCCCCAGCTCTTGTCTCTCTTCTTTGGAAACCCAATGTAGCTCATATTCCACTATGTTGACACTGATTCAGGTCACTCACTGGATGGGTTAGATCGCCCAAGGCTGTAAACACAACGGTGGGTGATCTAAACGACAAGGCTGACCACGAGGTCAACAAGGCCAAATTTAACACTCGTTCTTTGTCTGACAAAGCCACAAACCACGAACGTGACCCAAAGTAATGAATAGTTAGGTGCTATTAAAATACAAAAATACTAACAGGAGTCACTACTAATAATTAGATGTTGAAAATATGGCAGATTGATGAAGAAGGTAGCTACTCCAGTAGATTCTCAGGCACCTGGTACTTTAGCTTCTTCTCAATCACACTGGGACCATGGAAAACGATCCCTAGAAAGATCAAGGCAGTAGAAGTTTCATTTTGTGGCCTGGTTCTAAAAATGAAAAACAGGTACAATGTAAATGACTGCTGAAAAAAACAATTACAGAACTAAAAACAAGGCACATATGAACCATTGATCAATATTTGGTCACCTTGGTTTCCACGTTATTCTTCCATCAAAAGGGTCTTCCAATCAATTTTATTTGATGGACTAGTCAAACAGCATGCAACCAGGTAGTACTTACACCCCAAACTGTCGGTAGCCTTCAAGATAATCGACATGATAGTTGAAAATTGCAGGCACAATGCATCCCTCAAGCTTTGAGGTGTGCTTGTGCTAAAGATTAATGACACAAACTTTGAACTTCCAAACTACTGATAGCAGAGTGGGGTCTTTCCTGAATCTCAGTGAATCAGAGTGGGGTCTTTCCAGAAGCATCAAGTCCGTTTTTCGTATGCTTCCAAAATTGGGAATAATATCTGTTCAAAAACGAAGTGAGAAATTCATGAAAAGGGACAAATGTCTAGCAAGTTATGTACAAAATGTGCACTGTGTAGAAAAAGGTAGGTCGGAGTTCCAGAGTCCAGACTACTTGTATTAACTTTTTTATCTAATGAGTGCCTCTGTGCACTGAGATTGTATGTAATATCTACTCTAACTAGTTTTGAAATCTTAAATCTCTTTCAAGCTAAACTCAATGACCATTTCAGGCTGGTACAGACACATGCTAATGAAGAGGTGAGCAATGACTACGATGAAAGAGTGTGGACGTCTTGGACTATACAGAGTCATTGCTCAAATGCACAAGAAGCAAACTGTACGGACCGTCCCAAAAAAGCCATACTTTAAAAAGAACCAAGTTAGCATCATAGCACTGATTTAGAAACATTACGTATCGAGAACTATACACCCAAAAATCAAAATAATATACTATGCTTGAAAATCCAGATAATATAATATGCATGGAAAGTAGCGTTCAACAGGCAAGTGCTAATAACTCATCTCCCCAGGTCAGTAAGTGCTAATAATCTGCTAGGATATGCCTACAGTATGTACAGACAAGTGTCATACTCATTCATATCAGCTAGTCAGCAATTTTTTATGTTGATTCGACAGCAGTGGGCAGCCCAGGTTGGCAGTGGGAAGCTAATCAGCCTAGTATGTGCAAATGCAGCGAGATCGTTGCTTAGGCCCACTGGATCGAAGGCTCCTCATAGTACTTTTCAGAGTTTACAACTACTATGAGAGTTTGTCAAAAAAAAAAAAAAAACTACTATGAGACATCCAATTTTATTTGTAGGTTGTTAGCCTTATGTAGGTGGAATTTTTTTATGCTATATAATAGCTGTGTGGTGCTTTTCTTCCTTTTAATACTCATAAGATTAATTTCCAGTTTTCTAGAATTGTAGCTGCTACTCTCATCGGTTGAGTAGCTCTGGAGGTGAGCAAGTGCCACTTGTACTATTTGCATTTTTATGTGTGTTTGTAGTCCTATAATTGTTTCCTTACATGTATCCTTTTTCATCAATGCTGCATAGCTTTTTTACCCCCCCCAACCCCCAAACCCACCCAGACAAAAAAAAAACTTGTGGATTTCTGCCATTTCTTCAGATATTTTACCTGTATTTAATTTTTGGATGGGTAGGTCAAAGCTAAGAGGCAAACTTTTTTCCTCATTTGATGAGTTGCTGGAGAAGAAGTCAGAGAAGCCTTTATTAGTTAACTTCTATGCAACTTGGTAAGTCACTTACTGGAAGTAGTAGTGAAAGTTCAGGTGCCAAATGTCATGCTGAGCTAATTCAGTACTCTATACTAGATATAAGTTCTCTCCATTATTGTTTTGTTTTTATGACTTTGGTGCGTTGCAAGTAATGGCTAGCTGATGAGACTGAACAAGAAGCCTGAGCAAAGTTGCTGCTACTAATTGATGCGAAACCCAATAACTGCAGCAATCCAAGGAATAACAGAAAAATATAAACACTACAACATGTAACTAGGTATTTAGCTAAACTACACAGATCAATTGCAATAGGTGGTAAGTAAAAATTTAGGTAACACATGTTCACTGACTAAAAATATATATGTGATATATGAACATTTATCACCATTTCTTGTAATGCTAGCATCAGTAATTAAAATATAGCAAAAAGTAATGTCAATAGCATTTGAGTAGCTTGCCACAACAAGATAACTGAATTAAGTTTCATTCTTAAGTAACTTCCCACAAAGAGATAATCTAAATAGCTAGAGGAAATTGGGTACGCCATCATAAAAATAAGAAGCTAGGGGATTGCAGAATCATCATCAACAACAAGGATAACCCCAAAATTGCAAAACCTAGGCAACATGACAGAAACTTATATAGCAACATAAAAAGGCACTGCAGGAAGAAATGAAATGAATAGGATTTTGAGGTTTACTCAAATCGAACACAACACATGAGCAGACCGCAACAGCAGGAGAAAAAGCAACAAGAGGTCTTTAGAGCAAAGCACAACAGGGAAGGTGGCTAGAAGAAGATATACCAAGCTCGGTTCGACGGCGGCAGGACGGAGAGTGGCGGCGAGACCTAGAGCGGCAGATAAAAGCATTGGATTCTGACCATGTAATACTTCAGCTTAAACCGCACTCTGCATTCTGCTTTCTGATACCATCACATGCTAGAATCTCATGAAGAATGTGATGATTCAACCACACTACAGCCTGCAACTTTTTCTACATGTTGCTTCATGGAACCCCTTAGGTCCTTTACACACTGCCACATCCCTTCTGAAGCATATATGTTAGATAACATAGTTTGGAACCCATCATGATGAGGATCCAGCTTGACAAGCTTCTTGCCAACCCTTTCCCCGACCTCACTATCGCCATGCTTCCAACAGGCACCAAGCAATGCACCCCATGCTGGAACATCAGGTGACATGGGCATGCTCTGAATCAGGTCCTCAGCCTCTCTGACATACCCAGCACGTCCAAGGAGATCAACCATACATCCATAGTGTCTGATGTTTGGTATAATCTGGTACTTGTTCTGCATTAACTTGAAGAATTGACGGCCCTCCTCAACTAAGCCACCATGATTGCAAGCACTCAGAACTCCAGTGAAAGTTATCTCATTGGGGACAGCAATGCCAGAGGTTTCCATCTCATAGAACATGTCAAGGGATCTTGTAACAAGGCCATTCATGGCCAGTCCCACAATGGCAGCATTCCAGCAAGGTGTTCCTTTTTCTTCCACCATGTCGAAGACTTCTAGTGCAACCTCCATGCATCCACATTTCATGTACATGTCAATGAGGCTAGTCCCAAGTACGATAGTGATATTATATTGGTATTTCCTAATGTACTCATGCACTAACTTCCCTTGCTCCAAAGCAGACAAATTAGTACATGCAGATATGACACTAACAAGCGTAACTTCATCCGGTTTGATTTCACAGGCTCTCATGTTGTCAAAAACAGCGAGCGCCTCAGATGACTGGTTATTTTGCACACAACCAGCTATCATTGCACTCCAGGAAACATTGTCCTTGTCAGGCATTACAATCGAACAACGCTTTTTGCATCTTCACGCGCCATTCTTCAGATAGCCGGAAATCATCGAATTCCAGGAGAAGTGGTCCAAACTCTCACCGCTATCAAACAATCTCCGTGCTGCAACAACATCCAGACAACTTGAATACATGTGGATCAGCGCATTCTGGACATTCACCCGCCTACCAAGGCCAGCTCTGACAACCAGTCCATGGCACACCTCTCCATTCTGAATCACCTCTGACTTAGCACAAGCAGCAACCACACTGACCATCACTGCCTCGCCCACAGGCCACCCCTCTTCACGCATATCTGAAAACACAGCCAACGCTTCCCGAATAGGTCATTCCGCCGAAGCAAGAGATCATAGCTGTCCACGTGAATGCATCCCTATGCTCCGCTCTGTCAAACAACCCCTCGCCTCCTCTACCATCCCTCTCCTCGCGAACAATGCCACCATCGAAGCTCACCGCCGCAGCGCCCTCTCCGCATCCTTGCAAACACCCCGACAGCCTGCTCGACATCCCCCGTCCCGCATATGTGGCGAGGATCGTGTTCCAGGAAACGGCGTCCCACACACGGTCCCGCTGGGCCGAACACCCTGGCGCAAGGCCGGGCGACGCAGCCACACGCAGAGTACATATGCATCAGCGCTGCTCCTGAGGTACAAGTTGTCACTGAACCCATGCTTGACAGCGTGGGAATGGACCTGCTGGCCTTCCCTCGCTGCCCCCCGGCGCGCAGCGCAGCGGCAGCGAGCGGGTGCGTGCGTCGGCGCCGCGGGCATGGAGGCGAGAGCGGGAAGCAGAGGTGGGGAAGGCCCTGGGGCAGAGCCGCCCTGAGGAGAGTGTTGTAGGTGAAGGCATTGGGGCTGCGCACGAGCCGGAAGAGTTGGAGGGAGGCCGGAGCGGTTGTGGCAGGAGGCGGGCGGCAGTCGGAGGTGGTGAAGAGGAGGAGGCGATCGGGCGCGAGGCGCCAGCGAGGAGGCCCGACGCGATGAACTGTGCGCGGATTTGAAGGAGGTGGCGCACGGAGCGGCAGCGGGAGAGTTGCGGTCCAGAAGGGTCACCGTGAGCATGATCAATCGGCTCGCACGCCACGCGGGCGCGGACGGCCGGCGGGAGAGTGACCGGATCGAAGCTGCAGGTTGTGCAGGCTAGGTGGACTGCCAAACTACATGCAGTTTAGTGGGTAGCGTGGCCCACCATGATGACCTGATCAGCCCGAACAGCTGGGAACTCACGGGCCCTTAACGGACAAATCCTAGCAAATTTGCAAAAAAAAAAAAAATCAGAACGGAAAGTAAAACAAAAAAAAAAAATCAAAATGCCATTTTTATCTAACTACTAGCAAGTAGGGATACTGTTGTGAGAGAGGAGGCTCACGTTTGCGCTCACTGAAGCGTTGAAGAGTATAATAGTTGGCAGCTGGCACATGTCCGATGCAAATCCTGCATCAAGAGAGTATTATAAATTTGTCAGGACCACAATATATCGGTACTGATGAAGCATTCACAAATAGTGCAGCTGCATATGTAATGTCAAGAATGAAAAAAAAACATAGGAATACGAAAGGTATAGGAATTTTGTAGGATTGCAATTGCAAAACATAGGATTAAAAACTATAGGAAAGTTGCATGAGTAGGTGTATGAATGGGCATAGAAATTCATCAAAGGAATAGGAATCATATGATTGGTTTCAACAATGTGAAAACAAGTTAACTTTAGAGACAAAAAAAAAAAAAAACAGCTATTAGAGGCACGCCACCTACATGTGGACCAGCACACCAAAGAAAAGTATTGATTTGCCTCGCTCCTATTGAAACAAAGAGGTTCCGGTGGATGTTTTTTCTAGTGTACCAACGGTATTCCTCAAGATTTCTAAGAGCCTCTCTCGTGAACCAAAGACCCCTAAAGTACCTATTCCTAAGGAGACTTGAGAGGGCAAAGAAAATCATCTACCTAAACTAAAGGTCGATAAAGTTGCAAATTTGCAATACGCCACCAGGATAATCGAAAAGGGGTGACTATTTGATCATTCGATTATTGGTCATGTGGTGTAGAAATGCAATCTGTTTAGACGTGGTTGTTGCAAACTTGGAAAACTTTAATGAAGGAAATATAAACTTATATGTGTAACACCCAAGCCCTGTTCGCTAGGGCGGCGCCTAGGCTCGCTTAAGCTCTAGGCAATGGCCCTCCGCCGCCTAGGGGGTAGGCGGGTACCTAGGCTCGCCCCGTTGTTGTGAATGAAAGGCGGCCCGATCCGCCATGGCGTGGACGCGTGGGGGTGGCGCGGAGGTTGAGCGACGATGGGAGCATGAGGCGGGTGTGCGGCGGCGGTGGAGAAGGTCAGCGGACGGAGACCCGCGGGCCGCGAAGAGGCCTGAATGGCGGGGGTAGAGGAGACGGCGCGATGCAGGGCGAACGAGGGAGGGAAGGCATCCGGGGAGAGGAAAAGGTGGGAGGTGGGTCGTTGAATAGTTGGGCTGCTTTGATGGGCTTCCTTTAGACTAAAGGCCCACTAGTCCCCTGTTTTTCTTTTGTTTTAGAGGTATATATGATGTATATGGCAAGGTATATCATATATGTATGTAGATGGCACCGCCTAGGAAAACGCCTAGGAGCGCCTAGGCTCCGCTTACTCCCGACTAGGCTCTAGCCTGTAGGTCACCGCCTAGATTCCGCCTAGCGCCTAGCCGAACAGGGCACCCAAGTGATAAGTAGAGTTTAAGCATGGAAGGGAACTACAGCAGCTGCTCATGGTAAAGGATGGGGGCTAATCTAATGATGATCTTTTTGTGCACAGGCAAAAATTGTCTACAGTGAAGACGACATGAAGACAGACACAAACCTGTAAATAATTATCTCTTTAGGATATGTTTGGTAACTCAATTTTGGGAAAAGAGGAAAATGTTTTTATAAAGGTAGGGAAAAACATATTCTGCGTATCAAAGTTGAGGATACAAGTATATGTTTGGGAAAAACTAAGGTAGCTAAGTAACCTGGCATATTGCCAACTAATCCTCCTCTATCTAGTCTAGATTAAAGTGCATGAATATTGTAGCAGAAAAATAAATGTAACGATGAGTATCAAGGGTAACAACATTACCTATTTGCGTTTGTTGTGTCAGAGCAGCTCATCGTTTGCGGCCTGTGTGAATCTGCAGGGCCAAGGATAGTACAGTTAACAACCCGATAGGGTCCCTGAAGTAATAAATCACAGATGCACTACAGGACAGTATGCCAAGCCAATGATTCGAAGGCGCCGAACCGATGCAAAATCAGCAAACAGAGCCCTTGGGGCATTTCATCGAGCAGTTGAAGGGCAGAGGCCGCTAAGAGCAAAGAAAAGAGCAGAGGGTGAGAATTGGAGGCAATTGAAAGCACAGCATCATGCCATGTAAAGCAGCGACTTACGTGGCCGTGGAGGCGCGGACGGAGCGCCGATGTCAGTGGCGCCGCCCGGGAGGTGATCGCTCGCGAGGCCTTCACGCGCCGGCCGGCGTAGCCCTGGCCGTGGAGGCGCGGGCGCGACGGACGGGCGTGCACCGTGGGCGGGCTACGCTACAGACGGTGGGGGCCGCGACGTGGATGCCGGGCTAAGTCGCGGCGGCCGCGCAGGGAATCGGAGGCCACGGGGGCGACGGCGTGGCCGCCGCGGCGAGCGCGGAGGGAGGCGGGAACGGAGACGACGAGGCCTTTTTTTTTTTTTTTTTTTTTTTGAGCAAAGGAGACGACGAGGCCTGGGCGAGGACGGATTACTCTGGCCCATCCCATTTACACGCGTGTTGGTCGTCTTGGGCCTGGACGAGCGTCGCGAGGCCGGCCCATCACACGACAACTGGAGACAATCTGCTGAATAGCCAAACTATCCCGGACCAAATAGCCATTCCCGAACTGTTTTTGCCGGTTGCGTTCACTGAGGGTGTGATTGGTTCCTCTGAACCAAACTGTCCCCGACCAAATAGCCATCCAGGCTCCCCTCATCCCCGCTAGAGGCATACGCTGGCTTGTGTTTGGTTGCTCAGACCGGGCTGTACAGATGAGGAGGACCCCGCTTTGGTTGCCGATGGAGGATGAAGTTGGACGACATGATACACTGTAGTGTGTGTGGTTGCACACTTGAACAAGTTTGATGAATGCAAAACCAATCACCTCCAAGCAAACCTGGTGACCTTACCCCCGTTGGCCTCAGATTATGGTAGTTCATGGCTTGGAGTTAACCAACTCCAACTTAAACAAAACACATGGTGGCCATGAAATCGCCAAGAAATTTACAACCTCAACCATCATGAGTATAACAACTATAACTTCAACACATCAGTAGCAAAACCGAGGCATGTAAATTTCTTGACGAGTCTCATTGTGGCCAACCACATGCAAAAAACATAGCTACTTGTTCCTCAACAGTAGCATGGAGATGGAGTCTGTTACCAGGATCTAACTCTAAATAGGTCACACAGTTGGAAAAGGGGGCTCTTCTCATCCTAAGCAGGTTTACAGCACGCACATCATCAGTGTGGTACATGTAATTGAGATTGTTCATCCTCTGCTGGTCCCTCTCTGTCAATGGTCCATAGGTCAAAGACCTGGATTCAGCCACTCTTCTCCTAAACCAAGAGAAAAACCAACATGTCACTACAACAACCACAACAGCAGCAGCTCGGCGCCTAGCTTCAAAGTCCATTTCTAACAATAGCAATGACATAACAGCACATGAATTAGCAAGGGATGACTCATATGAACCAAAAGCTCTAAGCAGTTTTAAGTACATCTACAATATCGATTCAAGACATGAGGGAGACGCAGCTTTGATGAGGACATCACTTCTTCTTCTGGATACACAAGATGATCCTCCGCTAAACATTCACGGTCCAATCACAAGAGCTCGCGCCACGACAACTAAATTTACAGTGAGCTCGTTCCTAAGCAATTCTTTTCATGAACTTGAGAATAGATTGCTATGACTTTGTAATGTGAAAGCCTAAGTCCAAGATCTATTGGACCGCTGGTATGTACGTGAAAGCCTAAGTCCATGTTCTGCTTCTCGTCATTCTAGTTCCAAAAAAAAATGGGAGTTGGCGATGTGTGTCGATTGTAGAGCCATTAATAATATTACTATTCGATATCGCCATCCTATTCCTAGGCTTGATGACATGCTTGATGAGTTGTGTGGCTCGTGATTTTTCACAAAGGTTGACTTATGTAGTGGCTATCACCAAATTAGAATGAAACTTGGAGATGAATGGAAAACAGCCTTCAAAACTAAATTTGGATTATATGAGTGGTTAGTAATGCCTTTTGGTTTAACTAATGCACCTAGTACTTTCATGAGGTTGATGAATGAAGTTTTAAGGGCTTTTATTGGGCTTATTCGTGGTAGTTTACTTTGATGATATATTGATATATAGCAAGTCTTTGGATGAACATATGGAACACCTACGTGCTGTTTTTTATCGCTTTTTACGCGATGCACGCTTTGTTTGGTAACCTTGAGAAGTGCATCTTTGCACGGATCGAGTCTCTTTCTTGGCTATGTTGTTACTCCACGTGGAATTGAGGTGGACAAGTCAAAAATTGAAGCCATAAGGAGCTAGCCAGTTCCCCAAACCATTACACAAAGCGAAGTTGTCTTGGTCTTGCGCAGGTTTCTATCGCCGTCAAAGGATTTCAGCGCCATTGCTGCCCCCTTGCATGAGTTGACAAAGAAAGGTGTGGCGTTCCATTGGGGTAAGGCACAAGAGACGCCCTTTGATACTTTGAAGGACAAGCTTACACACGCACCATTGCTGCAACTTCCGAACTTTGTTAAGACTTTCGAGCTCGAATGTGATGCTAGTGGCGTTGGCATTGGGGGTGTGTTGATGCAAGATGGTAAACCCTATGCATTTTAGCTTTAAAAATTGCATGGCCCCCGTTCTTAATTACTCTACGTATGATAAGGAATTGTATGCACTTGTGCGTTCTTTAGAGACGTGGCGTCATTATTTGTGGCCTAAGGAATTTGTTATACATTCGAGATCATGAATCGCTTAAGTATCTTCGCTCTCAAAATAATCTAAACCGTAGACATGCTAAGTGGGTTGAATTTATTGAATCTTTTCCTTATGTTATAAAACACAAGAAAGGAAAGGATAATATAATTGTTGATGCTTTGTCTCGACGATATAATATGCTATCACAACTTGATTGTAGAATTTTTGGGCTAGAATCCATTAAAACACAATATGTGCTTGATCCCGATTTTAAAGATGTGTTGTTGAACTGTAAAAGAGGGTCACACGTGGAACAAGTTTGTGATAAATGATGGATTTGTGTTTAGAGCTAACCGCCTATGCATTCCAGTTGGTTTCGTGCGCCTATTGTTGTTGCAGGAAGCGCACGGGGAGGAGGACCCGATGGGCCATTTTGGTGCTAAAAAGACGACAAATATCTTGGCCACACATTTCTTTTGGCCACATCTGAAGAGAGACGTTGAGCGGTTCGTGGCACGCTGCACCACGTGTCAAAAGGCTAAGTCTCACTTGAATCCACATGGTTTGTACATACCTCTTCCTGTCCCTTCTATTCCGTGGTCAGATATTTCGATGGACTTGGTCTTGGGACTGCCAAGGACTAAGAGGGGGATGGATAGCATTTTTATTGTTGTGGATCGGTTTTCTAAGATGGCACATTTTATACCATGTCATAAAAGTGATGATGTCATTTATATTGCTGACCTCTTTTTCAAAGAGATTGTTCGCTTGCATGGTATGCCTTCTACTATTGTTTCAGATCGCGATGCTAAATTCTTGAGTCACTTCGCGTACTCTATGGAACAAATTGGGTACAAAGTTGTTGTTTTCAACAACTTGTCACCCTCAAACGGATGGGCAAACAGAGGTAGTTAACCGTAATTTGGGTGCCATGTTGAGAGCTATTTTGAAGAAAAACTTGAAGCTGTGGGGAAGAATGTCCGCCTCATGTGGAGTTTGCTTACAATCGGGCAACACATTCTACCACCAAGGTAAGTCCTTTTCGTAGTGTATGGTTTTAACCCTCATGCTCCAATTGATATTTTGCCTTTACCTATCAATGAACGAACACATCGTGTGATGCTAGTGCACGTGCTGAATTTATTCGAAAGTTGCATGAAACCACTAGAGAAAATATCGAAAAGATGAATGAAAAGTATCAAATTGCTGGGAGTAAATGTAGGAAAAAGATTACACTTGAACCGGGTGATTTAGTATGGTTACATTTGAGAAAAGATAGGTTTCCGAGCTGCGTAAGTCCAAATTAATGCCAAGAGCTGCTGGTCCTTATAAAATTGTTGAGAAAATAAATGACAATGCATACAAACTTGAGCTGCCACCCGAGTTCGGGGTTAGTCCTTCTTTCAATATTTCAGATTTGAAGCCATATTTGGGAGACGACGATGACCTTGAGTCGAGGACGACTTCCATTCAAGAAGGGGAGGATGATGAGGACATCACTTCTTCTTCGGATACACAAGATGATCCTCCGCTAAACATTCACGGTCCAATCACAAGAGCTCGCAAGACGACAACTAAATTTACAGGTGAGCTCATTCCTAAGCAATTCTTTTGATGAACTTGAGAATAGATTACTACTTAATGACTTTGTTATGCTTAGGAATCAAGGAGAGGACCAGCAAGGACTTGGAGAACGACTTGGATGCGTGGAGGAGCAGCCACGGCGTTGGAGTCAAGATGGAGGCCCAAACCGATTCGAGTTCAAGTCGGTTTCGGAGTCCAGGGACAGCCTGCACTAAAACGGACGCCGAGGTCACATACGGGCTTCGATTTGGACGATCTTTATATCGTTGGAAAGATAATTTCAAGATGCTTCCAATGGCACCAGTATCAGGTCCAAATTCGTCAGGAGTCCACGGGAATCGTCGAAACACTATGGCGTCCAGAATCTGTTTTGGTGCTGCGCCACCGTATTTCGGGTCTTTGGGCCATGTATCGTGTTGGAGCCCAATAGGGCGCGTCCAGGGGGTCTTGCACGACCCTAAACTCTATATATCAGTAGCCATCGCCCAAGTTAGGGTTTGGGTTTTGCTTAGATTATTCTGTCCATTGACAGTCGCCGTTCATCGGTTTGTGAAACTCCAACTCGTGTGCTTAATCATTCATTTGCAGTTTGTCCCAAAATTCAGAGCTGCGTTCTTTCGAGTTCTTGCTTGTGTTCTTCGTTTCGCAGGCAAGGATTAGCCTTCTTGGCGAGGTCAACCGGTTGGAGACACGGTTGATAACCAGAGGAAGTTGGTGCTAAGGTTGCAGGGTTCGGGTCTTTTCGATCTGAAGCCGGATCGGTGTGTCGAGTTCCACCAAAACGATAGTTATCATAACTTGACGGAAGATCGGGCATCACGCCCCCATCACGCTTGCCACACCAAAAGGTGCTCGTCCCAGCCTAATCCATCAAACAAAATGTAATCATCGACCTAGGCACTGTGCTCAATGGAGTAATCGGTAATCGTCATCAATCGACACCATGCATCTCATAAGTAAGCATAAATCACGCATCCAGCACGAATCAAGTGCACAAGCATCAAAACAATATAGATCTGAGCCAACCAGGGCAATAGCATCACAAAATCAAAAGGGGAAAACCTAAAAACAATGCTAGAATCCGAGAGGGAGGGGAAGAGGGGTACGGCGAGCTATACCACCACAAGCACCACCGTGAGCAACGGCGAGGGCGCGGCAGCGGAGGAGCAGCACCGGCGAGGCACCGGTGAGGAGAGGGAAGGAGGAACGCACCAGAGAAGTGGAGGGAAAGAGTGAGGGCGGTAACCCTAGCCACGAGCGCCGCGCGCGCTTTTATCCGGGGACGGCGCGAGTTCGCGCCTAAGACCGCCCGTGGGCTCCCGCCAAGCTCCAAATAGGGTCCCGCGCCGTCCGGGCTCGCGAGGGAAGCTCGCCGAGGTTCTCTGCCGACCGATGAGGGAGGGGAGAGGAACGGTGGGGAGCAGCAAAAGGATACGGGAAGGGAAACCAAACAGCACCTGAGACGCCAGGCCGGTACCAAAAAAGGAAGTGGACGGGTCGGTTCGAAAGCAACCAATCGCACCCTGAATCAGTGGCGCTAACACATCTTCTACCTCTAGCAATCCTTCAGTCCTTCATAGTCACAACTTTGGCTGCACGCTCTCCCTGGCCCTAGCCACGCTCACCACGCTGCGGTAGTGCCTGCAGTAGCAAACACCGGTGGGGGCTGTTAAGAAGAAGGAATATGGAACTGCAAAGTTATAATTGTGTGCTTTGCACTGAGCAACGTGAGGAATCTATTGAGCATCTATCTATTAGCTGTCCTTTACAGCAGAAGCTTGGAACTCCATCAGCCTAAACGTCAATGCTGATCTAGAGCTACCCGTGCAGAATCTGAATCTGCTCAAAGAACAAATGATTAACAGAATCTGAATCTGTTAAAAGAACAAATTATTATCATCTTATTTAGCTGGGCTACATGGATGACCAGGAACAATCTCAATTTCAGACAAGTACTTCTTTTCAGTTCAAAGTTGCAAACATACGCAGAATTCCATTGAGGTTGAATGGAATCAGGTGATGGTCCACGTAAGTTTGAAGGACAAGACATTTCCTTCATCTTTTCTCTTATAATCTGACAAAAAAATAAAATAATCAGTATAGTGTGTTACGACAAAGATACACGCTTTCATAGTGATACTACGAGTTGATGGTGTCCATCATTATGTACCGTATTTATCTGATGTCCCGCAACAATACTTCTATAAAACAGGTTATGATTTTTAAATTGTATAGAAAAGGTAACGGATAATGTTTGCCTGTGCATCCTGCATGTGCTATTTTTTCTTTCCTTTTCATCATCGGTGCATCCAGAGTTCTTATTTGAGATTGTCGAGCTGATCGAGCACCCTCTGCCCTTGCAGCACCTCAGCTAGATATGTATAACCATGCAGAGAGTAAGCCATCATGCACTTCGGCATAGCCAATTGCAGATCCAGGATTTTATCTTATACGTAAGTACGCTACCCAAAAAATCACAAAATTATTTCCCAAAACAATAGTTAAATATGCAATGTAATTCAGTATACATGCACTAAATAGCACTACAAATCTCAAATTTGAAGAGTAAGTTGATTTTACAAATAACAGTATAAATAGCTCAAAAGGCATAACGATAATCTCAAAATATATAGGCATAAAAGAGAGTAAGAGACTTACAATAATACTTATCTGAACTTTTAGCCGACGTGTTTTAAGGGGCATGAATGTCTCAGCTTATATCATTGTCATCCACTACAGAAACAATATCTCGCTTGGCCTTGTTTGGATGAAATGTATTCACCTCCATCCACATGTATTGAACTGGATTGGAGTGAAACTTAATTTAATTGCCCCTCAAATCCACTCCAACACATGTGGATTGAGACAAATATATTATATCCAAATAAGTCCTTAATGAAACAATTATCCAAAAGTTTTGTCTTCTGGTTGGGTTTTTTTTTTCTACAAATACATATATGCATCCTCTGCATTGCTAAAACCACAAGGTAGACCCTCAACTTCATGACAGGCCAGCATCTACCACCGCGCGCACCAAGTCTTCCCACCAACCAGGACCAAACAATGTTTTCGGATGAGTGCGGCCAGACTTCCAAAAGCAAAATCTGGCAACCAAACAGAGAAAGCACTAAGATTCTACATAAAGCAATCAGGTAGTGACCAAACAAAGAAAGCATAGAAAGATTCTGGCATACGCAGAGCCTGGCCAAGGAAATATAAGCAACCAATCAGGTTAATAGGGAGTGGAGTTTGGAGGAACGGAAGAAAAATGGACGCAGCCACAGCCCTTGGGCTCCAGGAGAAGATAAGGTTCATCACCGAACTTTAGTAATTGGAAGATTGGTCCCCAAAATATTTCACTGTCTTTCGTTATCTTCTTTATGCATTGGAATCTTATAGATAACATCTTACAGTCGTTGAGGATGATTCAAATATGTATGTTGTTGTAAAAAAATGAGTATGTTGTATTACGGATGACATATTTTTATTAGAGAAAAAATACATACATACAACATTTAAGTTCCATATATTATTTAGAAACAAAATAGTAATAACATATGTGTGGTGTGCTATGTATAGGGACAATTGTATCTATAATCTAAATCTATTTGTCTCCATTCTCCTCGTATAAAAATTAGAACAAGTCAATTTAACGATGATATGAGATATTGTGAATGGTTCCCTTTTGACTTGTAATAGCAAACAACTATATGCATTCATCGATGTAGAAACTAGATATTAATATATATTCTTTTCTGAAAACATAGCATATTAATATATTTTATTTTCTAAAAATAGAGCCTCATTACAAGACATTTAAAAAAAACCTCGACCGAACCAACCCCTACCCTACCCCGACACACCCTACCGTTACATAGGTACCCCACCCGACACTGAGGGCACCGCTACACAGTGAGAACTAGGCCGGGCCTAACTACCTGTGCTTTGACCATGCGACAAGCGAGGATTTTTTTAACCTTGGTCGAATTTCTGAAAATTCGCCCCAAGGAGTCGAACCCAAAGACTGTGGAGTGCCACACCTAATGCCCTAGCCAGTTGGACTAGAGGCTCGTTGGCCATTACAAGACATTTTAGATATTTACGAACACATTTTTTGCTTGCCCTAATATTAAACTATGATGCATTTCTTTTTTGGTCCTCTCTTCGTTTTCCCCCTTTTCTTGTCTCCATTGTTTTTCTTTTTCTTTTTTTTTTTTTTCATGATTTCCCGTTAGTTTTGGACCATTAGTTTTTCTGTTCCAGTCTCTTTCCGTCTCCGTAGTTTTTCTTTCAGTGACCCCTCTTCTTTCTTTTTCTTTCTTTATTTATTTCTTTCTTTCTTTTGTCCGTTCGGCAGTGTTCCAGTTTCCAATTAGTTGAAGTTTTTGAGCGTCTCCTCAGCCTTCTTCTATTTTTTTTTCTCCACTCCAATCTAAAGTTTCTTTTGTTTTCTTTTACATTGTGTGTAATTTTCAAAAAACTAAATAATACGAATAATATTATGATCATTTGACCCATGATCACTCCCTTAAAAATTAGAGATTTTATCATCAAGTTGTTAAGAAAATTTTAGTTGGGAACAAAAGTTGTCTTATTACTATAATCTTGTTCAAATATATGGTCCTACTAATTAAACATGTCAATAAGGGTTGTTTAGATACATTAGCACTAAACATGAGCTACCTAAAAGTATGGTTGGTTAGTTAGTTATAGGTGCATATGAACTTTTAAATGTCAAACCTGCTAATAAAACTAGTTAGCAGTCCTCCAGCTAATAACTAATTAGCAGGTTTATTAACAGGTCACTTTGGATCCAATAGTACTAGATTTACCTGGTAATGCCGCTGCCTTTAATCAGAATTCCAAATTTTTAGAAAGTCATGGAACTCAATATTTAACTATACCAATACATGGATATTATGAAAATAAAAGATGTATCTATGAGAAAAATTATATCAAGCTAGTATTTTGATTCGATATAGACTCAATAGGAAATTTTCATATTATTGCCAATACTACAGATGTCATGATCATCGTAATAGCTTTAAAATTTTATACAAAGGGTAACAATAAATAGATACGTATCATTCCGATCCTTGTTTCCTATAAATGTTAGATAGATAGCTTTTTTCTCCCATTAATTGCAACTGGTATGAATGTATGAATATTCTCGCAAAGGCATGACCTTTGATCGAGCAGGACTAAGGTTTACACTCCAACATTCTAACTCATGACCGTAATGAAGGTTTGCACTCCAACAGGCTTGATCTCTAGATTTCTAGAGGCGTAGAGGCGGCTAGGCACCTCTGTTCCACCTCTAGAATAAAATCTGTATCAGTGCAATTCGCTTTCATAAGATGCAGGATCATAGCCACATATGCAAAGTGAACTAGTGCTGTAGGTAACTGTTGTTGTCAAAGATCATTTTGTCATAATATATTATATATAATGGTATTATATTATTACACCCTATAAATTCCTCATGTGGGTATCGAGTATCGACAGCAATGGCCATTTATCCTAGCTTCGCCCCGCACGATGACGCCGGCGAAAGACGAGGTCGGCGCCACGTTAAGCTCAAGCACGGGCGACGCCAATGGCGCCAGCAGCAGAAGCAAGGCAAGAGACGTTGCACCAGTCGAGCTTCCTCTCCACCTTACCGAGAAGATCCTCTGCTGCATCAACCCGCCGCTCGCGTCGGCTCGCCTCGCCACCGTCTGCAAGTCGTGGGCGGCCGCCATCTCCGAGCGCCTCGCTCGGCCGGTTCCCCACCTGTTCGTGTACCTGCCGGCTGACAACAAGTCAGATCGTCGCGGCCGCGTCGTTTCCGTCCCGATAGGCTACGACGACGGCGGCGGCGGAGCGCCGCCCGTACCGGCGGTGATCCCGAACCGCGTGCTCCTGGCAGATACGAATGGCCTGGCGTGCATCGGCGCCATGCCCAGCGGTCATCTGGCCTTCGCGAGTTGGTGGAGCAAGTTCTGGTCCTCATCAACCCGATCACGGGCGCGCGGCAGAGCGTGCAACTGGAGGAGCCACGTCGGAGTCTAGTTCTGGCAGCCGGCGGCGGTGACTCCTTCATCTCCGTCGGCACCGATGAGCACATACTCTGGCATCGGGCTGGCGGCGGCGACGAGTGGTCGAGGTGGACGGTGCCGGCGGCGGCCGCGCACGGGATCGTCAACATCGTATCGGCGGCCGTCTGTAGCGGCTGCTTCTACGTACTGGACGACGACGGGTACGTGTCCGTGGTCGACGTCGCTGCGCCACCGCCGCTTCGTCGCATGGAGAAGCTCCCGGTGGCGAGCCTGTTCGACGGTGACCACGGCGTGGCCTCACCGGCGCTCGTCAACCCCGCCACGAAGGGCCACCTGGTCGAGTGCGACGGGGGAGGTCCTCTTCGTCCGGCCGGTGATTGCGTTCACGGACCAAGTCGCCGCCGGCGGCGGCGGGACAACGTCGTTCTGCGATCACGACGCCGCCGTGTTCCTCGCCATCCTTGGCTTCGAGGTGTACCGTCTGGAGTCTCTGGACTTGAAGGGCAGACGCTGGGCGAAGGTGGAGAAGCTGCCAGGCGACCGGGCGATCTTCGTGAGCCCCGGCGGGTCGTCGTTCGTGGTGCGCCCTTGGAGACAGCGGGCTGCCGGAGCAACTGCATCTACTTCGTCGGCAACAGATGGTACTGCTCCATGTGCAACAGGGACGCCGGCAAAGCCTGGGGTGTCTACTCCATGGAAGACCGGGAGGTATTGTTTGAGCATGCTGTAACCGAGCCGGGACCATGCTCGGCGGCGACGTGGTTCTTACCTCGTGTAGTCTAAGGGCGTGCATGGATCAGCAGCCGTCGCGCAATGGATGATTCATGGGCTCGCAGGAGAAAAGTAAATTTTGCAAGCCCCTTGTAATAGCGGCTGTAGCTCATTAAATACACGAGTGTGTTCAGAGAAAACGCATCCAAATTCCAATGTATAAACAAAGATAATTTCCTAAATCTTTCCTCTCTTCAACGAAAGCTTTCCATCCCCTCCTATGTACTCTCTTCCGTTTTGATCCTACACGAGGGTACTTCCTCTGTTCTAAATTATAAATCGTTTTAGCTTTTCTAGATGCATATCTTTTAGTCAATCATATGCAATCGAACTGGCTCCTGCTCTGTCACGCAAGCTCTACCCCTGTCCTACCCCAACTCTATGTCGCCACACAGGTGGGACTTTGCTCTCCAAACCCCAACACTATCCTAATCCACTGCCTCTCCCCTCCCACAGCTCTATCCCTACCACATCCTGTCACGCTCTACATAGCCACCCCATATGGGACCTTGCCTTTGCACTGTCACCACCTCAAACCCCTCCAACACCCAACTTCCTATTTAGAGTATGGGTGAATTAATTATGATTTTTGAAGGTTTTCTTTCATGACCTGTAGGAGCTGGTCAGGCCATTTTTGTTAGGCTCCATTCGGATCTAAATCATGTTTCACGTGTTTTGCAAGCTTTTTGGAGCCATAGTTAAATGCCCGTATGCTGCTACGGGATAATAAAATTTTATATAAAAAACATAGATCACATATAAGGTAACAATACTATAAAATTAAACAATAATATTAAAGTGACATTATGAACTACTACTTGGGATTAACGTGTTTTCAACAGGTCATTTAGAACCGAAAAGCATTTGTTAACATTCGATCAACCTCACCATTATTCTATCACTCTTATCCGACAAAATAAACTGATGCGAACTACAAAGGTCACAAAAAAACCGAACTTTGGAAAAAAATCTTGAAATATATTCAATTAAGAGTGTGTCTTAATGTGAAAACTATATCGCAAAGTGCAAATAATTTGAACGGAAGTTGTAACGAATCGACAAAGAAATTTGAGAAATTCATTTCAAGTATATGTGTATTTCTATTGTATTTTTAGATTTATTATTCTATAGGAAAACGTCGTATTGCATGTACATGATGTCATATGACGTTATTAAGCTAACAAGGGAAGAACGTGCATCCCATCTGCTTTGGTGGCGCTTTTGCTTCATTCGGGTCATGGCACCGCACGCCTATGCGCGCATGGTGCGCCCGTGCACCGGGAGGGTGAGGTATGTGGGGTGGCCACTACAGCTTGCTGGGCTCAACGCCGGAGTAGCTGGCGGCGAGGCTGTAGGTGGCGGATCGAGTCTCCATGGCTTGGGAAAGGCCCTAAACAGACATTGTTTGGCTTCCATTGAGAGATCGTGGAGATCGCAGGGAGGTGACGGTGCTTAACGTGGCAACAAAAGGAATGGATTGGAGGAGCGACGGAGGTCACCGACTGCAAAGAACTGGGACGATGTCGTGAGGTGAACACAATGACCTTCCTGGTGTCGTCGTCGTGGTCATGCGCGGGCAGGCGGCAATGGTCGTCGACTCGGCTAGGTCTCGGTCGCAGTGTGGCACGCACGCGAAAGCAAAGATCGGCGCGCGTCAGCCGCAGTCGCGCGAAGTTACGGGCGGGAGTGGTAGATGCAAAGTTGGGCGTTGTCGCCGAGGCAAGGTCTCCCGCCGCTTGGCCGAAAGCAAGCCGGGTGTGGCCGACGAGATCGTGCAGGGAAGGAAACCGCATGCAGGGAAGGGGACGAGGGATCACAAGATTGGGTGGTTGCCTAATATAAATCGCATGTGTAAGGAGATTGGGTGGTTGCCTAATATTATTGGCATGCTTTCCATGCGAACGCCATTGGGTGTTGCCAAATATAGATTGCATGTGTGAGGAGATCACGTGGGAAAGGGGTGCGGGATCGCATGCAGGGGTGAAAGGTGAGGCGAAATTTTACCAAAACAAATGACAGTCTTCCTTTTGTTCTTTTTATGTTGTAGAGATATGGAATAAGATCACCCCTCCTTATGCATGCCCGATTGAGGTGCTAAATATAGATAATCTACAAAACCAATCTACTATCTCTCTTTACCCTCCTTTCCTATCTTCTTCTGTTGGTTCTTCCTTGTTGTTGCAATAAGGATGGTGGATAGATGATGACGGCCCTAGAGCGCTTAGGCGGTTGGGGCAACCTATAAGTGTCATACGCCGACGACCCCCCACCCTCGCCGTGGGGGTTTCAAGTTTCAAGAGATCTCGTAGCCAAATCTTGCGTATGGCGCCCCCGAGAAGGCTTCTCTAGTAACATGTCTTGAGTATCGTGTTTATTAGTGGAGGCATCAGGTTTGTGTGTGAACATACCTGCCGACTCGCGGCCGAGTCGCCCGAGATAAGCGGAGTGGCTGAATATTTAATTATTATTTAACTTTATTATTATAATAATTATTATTATTAGATTAAATTAAAAGATAGTCGAAAAAGACTAATGGGCCTGGCCCGTTAGCAATTGTAAACCCCTCATATAAATATAGGGGCAACTATCGTGAGACAATCAAGAAGAAAATAATTAGGTTTTTACCTTGCTCTCCGGCTTCCGCAGCCGGGCGCCACCATCCTCGCGCCCAGCTGCCGCCGCCGCTGCCGCCCATCGCGCCGCCGCCAAGACGACGCCGCGCAGCTACAAGACGCTCGCCGCTGCCGCAGACGCCGTGCCGCCGCCGCTGTTCGTCTATGCCACGCCACGCTCTTCGTTCTTCCTCTCGCGACCGGAAAACGGGTTGTGACAGATTGGTATCCGGAGACCACTGATCCAATGGCCTCGCACCCCGGGCCAAACCATCAAGGCGAACGTCAACGGGATCATCGACGAGTACATCGCGCAGCCGTGGAGGCCAAAGCCATGTCGCCCAAAGCCATGGAGGCCAAAGCCATGGAGGTCGATTCAGCCCCATCAACAACTAAGTACATCCCGCCCCTCCAAGCGCTCTCTTCACCAGAGACACAGATGAGCCCTACATCCGCCGCGCCCCGATTCCTCAATCCTGCAGCCCGGCGGACAAATCCGAATTTTCAGCTCGAATTTGATACTGCAATTTCTCAAGGAATTCCTCCAGAAATTCCACCTAAATTCTTGCCAGAAAATCCCAGACGTACCAGCAATAATATTAAATTATTTTTTCCGAAATATGATGGCAAGGGTGACCCTTCTCACCGGCCGTACAAGTGCGATAAATTTTTTCTAGCTCAAGGAATTATTGATTCGGATCAAATACAACTCGCTTCATTCCATTTCCAAGGGAACGCATTATCTTGGTTTATTCGTTGGGAAAAATGAAGTGGGTCAACCAACTTGGCCAGAATTTTCTCGCAGCTATTACCGGGCACGCTTTGGAACTCCACCGCACAATCATCTTGGCGATCCGACAAAGATCACGCCGGGCGGAGATTTGGACAGTACACTAATACGCTCACAAAGAACGCCAACAAGGTACAACACCTCTCCCCCAAACAAAGAGACTATGCTTTATATTGCCGGGTTAGCATCTCCGATTCGGACGACGTCCAACTACATCAATCGCTCGATATTGAGACAGCCCATAGCACTTGCTAGACGTCTCTATACAGCTTCCGTCGACAGAACTCAAAGGTACGCACAAGAGGATATTCAGATATTCAAATATCGGGTTCATGGCTTAACCGGCATATCCACTTGTCCTACCATGTAATTAATTATTAATATAAATGGCATCAATTTATTGGCTCTTTTGGATTCTGGTTCAACACACAATTTTCTGGATTCTGATTTGGCTATGAAACTGGGCCTCCAAAGTTCTTCTTTACACCGCCCGCTCAAAGTTGCTGTCACCAATGGACAACACATATCAAATGTGGGAAGGTATGATAATATTGAATTTTCTATTGCTACTGAAAGCTTCAAAGCAGATTTCTTCAGCATCAAATTAGGAGGCTACGATGTTGTTTTGGGTGTGGACTGGCTGAGTTCTTTGGGCAATATTATCTGAAATTTTAATAAACTTATTATGAAGTTCTGACGTAAAGGAAGGACATGATCACATGGCACAGCCTCTCGAAAGAGAAAGATTCTCAACCGTGTATTCATATACTTTCTCCCTCGACGTGCCAATGGATCCTCTGTTATGCAAATTCCAACAGCTTTTCAGAGAACCTTCGGGGCTCCCTCCTCAAAGGCGTTATGATCATAGAATTCATCTTAAGGATCCCACTCAGCCGACTGTCGTTCGCCCCTATCGTTACCCTCGATACGTAAAAAATAAACCTGAACGACAATGTGTAGACATGCTTCATCAAGGTATCATCCGGTATAGCACCTCGCCATTCTCATCACTTGTCCTTCTTGTCAAAAACATGATCGACTTGGCGCTTTTGTGTTGATTATCGGGGAGCTCAATAGTAATACCTTGAAAGATAAATTTCTAATACCGGTTATTGCTGAATTACTGGATGAACTAGAAGGTGCAAAATTCTTCACCAAATTAGATCTTCGCTCGGGCTATCACTGTGCACGCATGCATCCTCCAAACATCGAAAAGACAGCTTTCAGGACACATCATGGGCACTTTGAGTTTTTGGTCTTGCCATTTGGATTATGCAATGCACCTTCAACTTTTCAAGCTTTGATGAATGATATATTGGGACCGTTTTTTTGCGTAAGTTTGTGCTGGTCTTCTTTGATGATATCCTGATATTTAGCAAATCCTGGTCTGAGCATCTCCACCATGTGGAAGAGGTTTTCAAGGTACTAGCATCTCATAATATTTTCTTAAAGAAATCTAAATACCTCTTTGGTCAATCACAATTGGGTTATTTGGGACATATCATATCGGATCTTTGGAGTGGCCGTTGACCCGAGAAAATTGAGGCCGCCACCGCTGGCCGCTCCCCCACAACTCTCCGTGGAATTGCGAGGCTTTCTCGGGACTCGCCGTTACTACGTAAAGTTCATAATGGATTATGGTACAATTGCACGTCCCTTGACTGATCTTCTTAAGAAAGACTCATTCTGTTGGACACCCTTGGCAACAACGACTTTTGAGCACCTTAAGAGGACTTTATCATCGGCACCGGTTCTCCAACTTTCGGACTTTAATAAATCATTTGTGGTGGAATGTGATGCGTGCGTACGGTATGGGTGCTGTTTTACATCGTGGTAATGGTCCAATTGCTTACTTTAGCAAACGTATGCCCGATAAGTACAAAAAGTTAGCCGCTTATGAAAGAGAACTCATAGGGTCGGTAACAAAGAATGCCAAGCATTGGCGACCATATCTTTGGGGCCGCCCATTTATTATAAGGTCGATCATTACGCCTTAAGTACATTTTAGATCAACGCTTATCCACAGCTCCACAAAGATCAATGGGTTAGCAAATTACTTGGCTATGATTTTTACTTGTGGAGTACAAGCCGGTAAATCAAATATGGTGGCTGACGCATTATCTCGTCGAACACGTATGAATCTTCCCTCATGGCTATTTCGTAAATTCAATTGGGGTTATTTGATCGCCTACGGGAGGAAATTGCATTCGATGATGAAGCTATAGCCCTTATTGATTCTATAATCAACTGTAAGGACTCGCATGGGAAGTTCGCAATGGATTGATCTTGTTCAACAAAAAGGTATGGCTTTCCACATCGCCCAAACATCTTCGACTATTCTTCATGCAATTCATGATTCAAAGACATGAGGGTATACGTAAAAACATTGCATCGATTCCGTCGGACCTTCTTTGTCAAACATGATAAACGCATTGTCACAGATTTTGTGAATGATTGTTTGGTTTGCCAACGCAACAAAAAACGAACACCTTCATCCACCGGGCTTCTTCAAATTTTACCAATTCCGAGCAGATCCGGGAGGATATCTCAATGGATTTCATTGAAGCTCTTTCGAAAAAGTTGGATCTAAATCGGTAATCTTAACAAAGGGTTGATCGTCTATCCAAGTATGCTCACTTTATACCCCTTTCTCATCCGTATACAAAGAACCCCGTAGCTCGTAAATTTTTCTCGTAGATTGTTAGACTACATGGCTTGCCAAGATCGCTGGTTAGTGACAGGGATGTCATCTTCATGAGTCAATTCTCGGCAAGAAATTTTCCGTCTATCCAACATTATTCTCGTCACCAACATCGCTTTATCATCCTCGCGGATGGCCAGCTGAAGTCGTCAATAAAATTATTACGATGTATCTCAAGGCCGCTTGATCGGGTGACAAACCAAAGGATTGGGTAAGATGGTTACCTTGGGCTGAATATTGCTATAATACTTCATATCATGCATCGACCAAAACAACGCCGCTTCAAACTTGTGTATGGGCGTGATCCCCCTACTATTCGTGGTTATCATCCGGGTGAGACAACATTACCAGCCGTGGATGATTTACTAACTCGGGGGATATTTTTCTCAATCGACAAAGGTTCGCTTTGCGCTTGTCTCCGAGGATTATTACCGCAAATATTTTGATGCTAAACATACAGACAGAGAATTTAAAGTGGGTGATTATGTTTGGCTCAAACTTTTATCCCGCTCGGTGGCAACAATATCCGATTTACATAAAGGCAAGCTCTCTCCTAAATATTTTGGACCCTTCAAAGACGCGGCAAGATCATTACACCAAAAATATATGCATTGAATCGCGCGCCGGAACCCGTGATACACAATGCCTTTCATGTCAAGATGCTCAAACCACACCGTGGGGAGATACCTACAGATATTCCGTAATTACCTCGGATTCACGATGGCACGCCGGTTCCTCGAACCCGAATTAATGCTCAAAACAAGAATCCGGCAGGGGTCAACTTCAAGTGCTCATCAAATGGAATAACAAACCTGCCGTGCATATGCTTCATGGGAAGATGAAATTATTCAACAAAATCTATCCGGACTTCCAAATTTCGAGGACGAAATGAATCTCCAAAGGAGAGATGTCGACTTCAAATGAGTCGCCCGAGATAAGCGGAGTGGCTGAATATTTAATTATTATTTAGCTTTATTATTATAATAATTATTATTATTAGATTAAATTAAAAGATAGTCGGAAAAGACTAATGGGCCCGCCCGTTAGCAATTGTAAACCCCTCATATAAATATGGGGGGGCAACTATCGTGAGACAATGAAGAAGAAAATAATTAGGTTTTTACCTTGCTCTCCGGCTTCCGCAGCCGCCGCCGCCATCCTCCTCGCGCCAGCCGCCGCGCCGCCCGCCCACCGCCGCCGCCCCAAGACGCCCAGCGCCCAAGGCCGCCGCGCCGCCGCCCACAAGCCAAGCCGCGCCGTGCCGCCCGCTAGCTGTTCGTCTATGCCACGCCACGCCTTCGCTCTTCCTCTCGCGTTGATCGGAAAACGGGTTGTGACAATACCTAGGCGGGGCCGACCAAAAATTTAGCTAGGTCCTACATCGAGCGATCTAGCACCTTATTGGTGTGTTGACCTAATTCAGCATCAACAGAATCCTATACGTACGATTTACAAATCACCCGCCATTTCTATACTTTCTCTCTCTTCTACATTTACATGTAAAGTTTTGTGTTTACCTTTTATTGTTCTTCACGTCCTTGCACTAACAAATTGACCGATTGATACAAAGTGTGTATATTTCCACTCAATTGGATTGACTTTTCCAAGTGCAAAAAATTAGGAGTAAAGATAATGAGTTGTTGGAGAGCGTTTTTGTTTCAATCTTACCAAAAAAATCAAGAAGTATATGTTTTGAAAACTCGGGGAGATACTTAAATAATTGTTAGAGAGTGAATGTTTTCAATCTTGCTAAAATATAAGAAACATGTGGATTGCGAAATTTTCCGTTTCCTGCAAAAATTCTTTGTTCCAAATGGATAATTACTCTCGAAACTCTAGGAGAAACTCTTACACATAAACTATATGAGCTATTTTACAGTGGTTGGGGTACTTCTGGTTACTCTGGGTTCCTAAGTAAATAATTAGTACTGATTAGTTTTTTTTGAGTGAAAGGTTAGTACTTCCTTCATTACAAGCTACAAATCATTTTATTTTTTTGGATATTTTTTAGAACTCTGTTCCTTTGTTTCAATTTTTCTAAAAATATATAAATAATTATAAATATTTTGTTTTTTTAGATATACTCCTATATCAATATGTGAAGCAATATTAAAGAACATCTTATAATTTTATAATTTATTAGAACTGATGTCAAAATATACGGTATATCTAGATGAATGATACAAATGTTATTTTGCTCGGAAAAGTCAAAATAACCTATAGGAATACACTCTAATTAATTAATTTGTAATTTGTAATAATAACATGTCCGATATCCGAGCCATCGAGAATCGACGGGCGATCCCATGTGCCGCCGCTGCGCGTGCTCTGGTTCCGGTTCCGGTTGGCGTTGGCCTCCCAAGCCCCAAAACCACAAACGTCCAAGTCCTCAACAAGAAACCAGAGGAGACAGGAGGCGCGCTCCAGCTGAGAGCCTCGAGTCGAGAGGGAGGGGATCTCCGGATGGCAATGGGTGACGCGAAGCCGTCGGTGCTAATCCCGATGCCCAGCCGCGACCGCGACCGGGACCGGGACCTGCTCGTGCCGACCGCCGCCGTCGCCGCCCATGCGTCCCCGTCCGCCCGCGCCGTCGCCGATTCCGACGACGACGAGAGCAAGCCTTCCTCTGCCTCCGCCGCCGCCGCCGCCGCGCAGACCGGCCGCGAGGTCTCCACCCCTGCCCTTCCCTCTCCTCCGTCTCCCCACTTCCGCCTCGTCTCGTACGGCGGTGGCTTCTCGAGTCAGATTTGGTCTGCCCGAGAAATGTCCAATGGGCGAATTGCTGTGGGATATATGAAATGTAGCTGCTTTCTTTGTGCTTCTTGTTTCAGGCATTCCATAAGGTTGTGCATAGCTGGGCGTCCAAGAAGTTCATGACCGGATGGTATGTATACTCCTTGGATTCTGAATCTCTAATCCTCGATTCGTAGTATCGTGATGGGACTCACATTTTGTAGGGATTTTATTTGTGGTACGCTGAATCCAGTGAATCTTTTGCCGTTGTAGCTATGTACTGTGAAAAGATTTTTTAGGTTTGGTATTTCGTTTGTAGGGATAAAATACCATTGAAACATGAAAAATGCAGCACGTTTTTTTGGTTCTGCTGTTGGTTTTATATCCTAAGATAGAACATGGATGCTGTTAATTCTGTACATTGTATAGTGTCAGTGCAGTTTTGTGCTATCAGTTAAATGCTATTGAAATTCTTGTGATGAACTATAAACTGAGTATAGACTGCACCTGAAATTGCAAGGGAATTGGCCATTTACTAAATTGTAAGCTTTTGCTTCAAAGTACCAAAGTTCAAAATTCCCTCTTTCACATTGTTAATTTTAAGCAAAAAAGCTTACAGTCTAGTAAAAAATTTGATTGGTTCTGTCATGGTTTCACAATTGTTTTATATGTTATGTGGACACTGGTTTAAAGTGATTATTTGAATCCTGTATATGCCATCAGACCTGAAAAAATTAGCTGTAATTGTTTATCTTCTCTGTTGCCTTCATATTATATACTGTCCTAGCAGAACTTCTAGCTATGTTTTCTGATAATTTTGCTGAGTAATATTGTCGGAATATCCTTATGCTGGTTACAAATGGAGCAATGTGAATATGATATCATCTTTGAGTGCTTCCGATGTGTTTGATGTTGGAAAACGGTAAAAATGAGAGTTAATACCACTAGAGTGGTTCTTAGTACCAGTATGTTCATGCTGGCCATAAATGTCATGAATAAATTGATAATATACAGAATGTAGCACTAGAATATATCAGTGAAACACAGAATAAACTATAATCTTGTGCATTTAGATCAAAAAAAGTTATGGATAAGTTTTTTTTAAAAGATGAATTTAGAATTGTCTCACTATATCTATTCTTTTCTCCATATCTCTCACAATATCATTTCAATTCCACTCTACTTTTTATTTAGTTTATCTATCTTGTTATTAATGGTGTCATGATGTGGTCACAAAGCATAAGCTTAACGTGAATACATTTCATAATAAGTTGGCTATGCAAATGAATATTTAGGAAAGAAGCGATTTTTTGAGTTTTCTGTTTACTTTATTTGTTTTGGCCTGACATATTCTTTGTCAACATAAGCAAAATGTGTACTATTTGCAATGTTAAAAAGCGGTACTATAAAATTGATTTAGCATTAAACCTGGGTGAACATGGTCTGCAATAATACATTGTACTGAGTTGATTTTTTTTTTTTTTTTTTTTTCTGTTTATCCATATGGGGTCAGCATGGCAGCATAAAGTCTGATTTCTCTATTTGTGTCAGGGAAGGATCAGCATAGAATGAAATTTGAGATGAACCAACGGTCTATTCTCTTCACTATAGTTAGGCATATTGCAAACTATTGTACTGTTGTGTGCTTAAGTAAAAGAAAACTTAAGATTATTGTAAGGTACATTCTTTTCAGGTTATTCCTTTTTCACTCTACTGATGTAGTTTCCTTTGATTCTCTTGCAGTGTCATCCTGTTCCCAATTGCAGTTACATTCTATGTGACATGGTGGTTCTTTCGCTTTGTGGATGGGTTTTTCTCTCCAATATATGCTCACTTGGGAATCAAAATATTTGGTATGTATGAAATGCATAGTTATGGTTGCTGCAGTTTACTAACTTTCTAGAATACTTACCAGAACTCTGACTTGTACATATGGTGAGATGTAATTTTTATTGAGAACTAATCATGTTTATTTATGTAGCTCACTATTTGCAAAGTATTGCTTCAGTGTAGATTACCAAGTTCAGCTAGGTGCTAGGCGGAATCTAGGCGCTGACCCATTGCCTAGCGCCTAGTCGGGAGTACTCGGTCCTAGGCGTTTTGGCAATATAGCCATAATACATATATTATGTATATTACTATATATATAACTACTATATGACTATGTGAGTCACAATAAGAGTATAAAAAGAGGGCAGATTCAGTAGTACATCCTATATTCAGTCATACAGATTCAGTCATACACCATATATTCAGTCATACATTCAGTTAACTAATGGGAGATGATCACAGATTCAGTCATATAGCCATGCAGGATAGACATATTCAGACATTCAGTGCACAGATTCAGACATTCAGTCATACAGCCATCTAAACAGGGGAGATGAGCAGGGGAGGAAGAGGAACTGCCGGCATGGGAGGGGAGAGGAGCATGGGAGGAAAGGGAGCTCACCTTGGTTACTTGGGGTGGCCGGTGGGGAGGGGTTCCAGTAGAGCTGTAGAGGACGAGCAGGACGGGGCGAGTGGATCGACGAGCAGGACCAGCGGGAGGAGCAGAAGAGCAGGGGAGGAGCAGAACTGGCGGGTGGAGCAGGACCGGCGAGGGAGGAGGTCGTCCGGCAGGGAGGACCTCAATTGGCGAGGAGGACCGGGCGGCGGGGACGACGAAATCTGACGCGGGGACGAGCAAATGGCGCCGCGCTCCCTCTATTCCTCCCGCGCCTGGGTCTTGTTTGCCACGCGCTGGGAATTCCTCCCAGCGGTTCGATTTGGCACGCCGAAATTGGCCGCCCTCGCGTGCCTGCTCATCTCGCGCCTACGCGCCGCCCAGCGCCGCCTATGCCCCTAGTCGCGTCGACGGGCTTCGCCCAACGACTAGTCGCGCGGAACACGGGTAGATTATTATTTACATCAGTCTATTTTATATCTTAATGGTCATTAAACGTACTGCAAAATCTTAGTTGATAGTGTAAGAGTGATGTGCACCTATTGGGGTGTTTGGTTGCCAGGCGAGCTTTGCCTTTCCTTGGCAGTTTGGGTGAGGCAAACTTTGCCAAGATAGGAGTGCAGAATTGGCTCCCTCACAGCAGCAAGGCAGAAGCTTGCACTGCAGCCTACAAGGTGTGCTTGCCACATATCTTGCTGAAATTCTCACTGGGCAAGGCGATGCAAGCTTTGCCAGAGGATCCAAACTGCTGTATTATCATTGACACGCTGGGCAACCTTGAGACCTAGCCATTTCCATGTATCCTTAAAATGTAACAACAACTGTAGTTTGAAACACAGAATGGTCTATTTAGTTGTTTATTTTGCAATGTCAGTTCATGAAATCGTTAATGATTATATCTTTCCATGGCCATGAGCCTACCTTTGTCCTGCTGCCCATAGATTTGTGCAGTTTTGTGCAAGTGCATGCAAGACATTGGCTGTTTTTAATCTAGTGATGGATTCAAGTTTTCCCTTCAACTTGGTTCCTAAGCTCCATCATCTTGGTTTACTATTAGTGCCCTGTTTCAATGCCTCATCATTGATCAAATGTGGCCAAGTATATTTTCTCAAATTCATATCCCAGTTGCATTGTATACTAAGCAAAGTAATTCTCTTTTAGCTTGTTCATGGAATCCTCTCTTCTTTGATGTTCTTTCTACGTTGACTAGCTTTATATGGAAATCTCTAGAATCATCTTCGAATTTTCACTATATTCTTAATTTTAATGTTTTTTTTTACCTTCTTGCAGGGCTTGGTTTTGTAACATCAATATCTTTCATTTTTTTGTGGTTGGTGTATTCATGTCATCTTGGGTGGGGCATCTATCCTTGGTCTCGGAGAGTGGTTCATAAAACGAATGCCATTTGTTCGCCATATTTTTATGCATCTAAGCAAATCAGTGCTGCCATTTCACCTGGTTAGAATCGTTGCCATTTTATGATTCTAAAAATCATAATTCAAATGTGTCTAAGCAAATCACAGTTTCATGCAGATCAAAACAAGCATGCATTCAAGGAAGTGGTCATCATTAGGCACCCAAGAATTGGCGAATATGCATTTGGATTTATCACTTCTGAAGTTCTACTTCAGGTTCGTATGCTTTAACTATTTTTTGTTTGACCGAAATGGCAGGGGAGCCTATGCTTTTTTACTATTTGATCTAGTCGATTAACCATTATCATAATACCATGATTATTTTTCATGCATTTTTTGTGTAACTACTCAGGCTTTTCTCACTGTTCTGATGATGCTGTTCACATATTGTTTAAAAATAATGCTTCTGAAAAATGTGTTGCAGCCATTTTCGTCCATATAGAAGTTACTGCTCCCTGCATTTTTTTTTTTTTTCATTTTAGGTTATCCTTGTTAAACAAATTAACAATAGCAAATCATGAATCAACCAGTGACTATTATAATTAACACAGACTGAGAAAAACCCGAAATTAATATTTGTTTGCGAACTTTGGGTGTTGGTGTCAGCTATTGGATACAACTACAAGCTTTGACTTTCTAAAATTTTTTCTTGACTCGTTAATTGTACTTTATGTGTTTTCCTAATGTGGAGCTACAGATTTTTCCTAGGGACATATCTTAGAAGTAACAGGAGTTTGTGCAATTGTCATATGCTTTGTGATTTGAAAACATTCAGTGTCCCAAGTAAAAAGAATCACTGAGCCAAACATGTAGATTTATTTCATGCGTTTGGTTCCTGAAATTGTGCATATGTATTAGCTGGTTTAATGTGGATGTAATATTGTATAAGGATATGGATATTTCCCTTTTTATGCACAGCTGAGATAAAAAGTTTACATGGTTAATTGCATTGATCTGGACTGTAAGCTTGTGTAAAAACTATTGCTGATGTATTACTCAGGGTTATTCGAAAGTGAAGAACAGATGTACTGTGTTTATGTTCCGACCAACCATCTCTATATTGGTGACATATTTCTGGTCAGCTCAAGTGACGTGATTAGGCCAAACATGTCTGTTCGCGAAGGCATTGGTATGCCCATCTCAGTTCTTTTCCTTTTTCCCGTCATATTTAGATATTCAGATAAGTATGCTTTGAATTGCTTTGATATTAAACGTCATCTTATTGCAGAAATTGTTGTCTCTGTGGGCACGACGATGCCACAAGTATTATCGATTCTGGAAACTGAGCCAAACCAGCTGAACAGGATCAGATCCGCCCGAAGCTGAGATGACTTTATTGTTTTGTAATTTCGTGTTCTAGAGTCTTTACGCAAGTACAAGAGTAGGTTCTGACAGATTGTACAGTTCTCCTGGGTGGAAAGCAAAATCTGTTTGTGGACACATCTCACCTGAACGCGGTTGCTTCTATGGCAGTCTCAGCTTCTTTAGAAATGTAACATAGCAGTCGAAATGGAGTTGACCTATGTTAAGAGTTGTCTAGTTTTGCCGTGGAAGAATTTGCTTACCCCATTGGTTCATGCGTGTGTCCGAGAGTCTTGTGAGGCCTGTTAGAGTGGTAGCCTGGGAGGGATTCATTTTTTGGCAGTCTGGTTCAATCTTGATCTGAATCCCAAAAATATTATACAAGTGCGTGATCGTGTAAAATGCTTCCAGCAGTTTCCGTTCATTTGTCAAAGATTTCATGCTGCGCATTGCTTCAATTTTACTATAATAACTAGAGAATGAATGGTACAAATGGAGTTAGTTGCATGCAGCAGGACTGTTCAGAAGTGGCTCGTTGAACATCAATTATTTACAATTTGTGATTTGCATGTAATTTGTCATGCATTGACTACTTATGTGACTGTTTATGGTGTAGTTTAAGTATGTAACTATGGTCTACGGCGACCTTCAATTGTTCGTAAGAGAACTCCAACAGGGCCCCTACTTGAGCCCTCTTTGCATAAAATCTGATTTGTTGAAGATTTTAAATTGAGGACATTACTATTATTATTATGCAATATATAAATAAAAAGAATGAGAGATAGAAGCCATATATAGCCGCCTCTCTGATGAATAGGCGGTATATATACAAGTAATACACATGTACATAGCGTACAACGCAAGAACCTCCATTATTCATGAATTGTGACCAGCATCTTCAAATCAAACTTCTGTGACTAATGAGTGTCACCGGAAATAATCCTAGATGCAACTCATCGTCACTTGAACTGCAACTTGGATGCAAATGTTTGGCCAAACTTCCACCCTTGTGGCACCACGTCTGTGAATTCCATAGTTTGTCCGTCCGTGTCGGTGACTCTAAACGAGAGCATTTGCCCTGTGAGGTAGGCAAGAGAGTGCCAGTTGGCGCCCCAGTTCCGCGCCATTGGGATGCAGTTACTGGAATTGGAGGTCTTGACATCCATGGACTTGATGGAGCCAGCAGCCGCCACGTTGGTCACAAGCACGAGATTGAAGTAGTCATGCCCATTGATGGTGAAGCGCACCCCACCTCGCTTCACGCAGGGAACTCTACAAGCAAGAAATTAGTTGTAGTATTAATTAGGATATTGCATGGCATCCCAATAATTTTATTTTTGTTTTTGTAATGATAGATCGAGGCTAGCTAGGAAGAGTAAGGAAATGACATAAACAACATACCTCTTGTACATAACGGGGATGATGCCACCGCTGAAGACGCCGATCTTCTCCCACGCCGGCTGCGCCATGTCGAAGTGTGGGCGCTGCTGATTGCACCAGCCGCCGTCGGGCAGCGCCATGTTAGGTGGGCAGAAGTTGGTGGCCGTGACGGTCACTGTGACGCCGGGTTTGCAGAACTTCGGGTCGGCTCTCTTGCGGTCGCACGCGATCTTGTAGCACTGGCCACACGAGGCGCCATTGTTGAAGAGCGGCGTGCTCAGCGCCGCCGTCCGCGTGCCGTAGCCCTGGGAGTAGAGGTTGCCATACCCGCACGCACCGCCTGCCAGCATACACATATATTATTAGATCAGACGATGACAGACGATAGATAGATGTTGATCATGTTCAAGGCATATTTGAGAACGAAAGGGGTAGCTATTCTTGCATGGTTCTTGAACGGCTGGCTTACCCATGGTGTCGGAGGCATCAGCGCCTCCATAGAAGGTGGCATGCGCCTTCAGCCAGCCGGTTGGTGCCAGAGACGACGACGTGGTGGTGGGGACGTCTGCCATGGCCGACACCCAACCGGCAGCTGCCAGCAGCAAGAGTGTAAAAACTCGAGCCGGAGCCATACCTCTAAGAACCGTATGAGAAGAAGCTGGAGATACCAGATACGTAGCTCAGAAAGTGGACCTGCTGTTGCCTGAATAATTTGGTGGTGTGTATATTATGTAATGTATGTATGGATATAGAGTTTGTTTTGATAATGAGATGATGGTGCGATGATTGCTCTTGTATATATATACACACAGCCACACACTAGCCTTTGTAATCACGCCGTTGTTGTTGATTGGCGGCTCTTGGTATTATATTAAGGGCGTCGAAGTTGCGAAGCAAGCCTGGTAAGGCTAGCGTGCACATGTATGTCTATGGCTATGAAGCCCCATCATGCATGGCTTAAGGTGCAATCCAAACAAGAGAGAGACGGACGCCGCCGCAGATGCGCCGCGCGTTATGGTCATTTGCAGACGCGCACGGCGGCGCCGGTGTGAAATGGAGTATAACGAGAGCGCGGTTTCCCCTTTTCTAAGACAGGATGTCGTTTCTTTCGTCGGAGTTTCGTCGGCGGCACGAGTGATGATCTGCACCTGCACAGGAATGATTGCACCAAGGCCTGATTGCACGCGATCCCGTCGCCGAGCCGCGCCATGCCTAAGCTGTGGCAGGAGACGTTTCGTCCGCTGAACCTTCGTCACGCTAAGGCATAGCCTCGTTAAACTATGTTCATTCTATTCTTTATCAAGGAAAAAGTCAGTTCTACCTACCTTTTCTATTGTAAATTTTTGTCAGGATAACTCCGAAATAGAATTTGTTCTTTTAGAAAAGGAAATATATTAATATATCAGCCTCTATTCCTTATTACAAATCAGGCGCTGGTAACTAATTATAAGCAATCTCAAACACAAAGTTCTGATCGAAAACATAACTCAACATCTATAAAGAAATTTCTATTACTAAATCTCCAACCATGCCTAGCAAACACTTTCATTTTAGTTGTCTCAATATTCATGCATCCCATCATAATCATTAGCCGATCCTCCTCTTTTTGTAATAGAGACCAGTATGTCTCCCTGAAGATAAACTGCAAATATGAGTGTTGCAGCCTTGTCAAAAATCATATTATTTCGGGTTAACCATATCACCCAACAAATTGTGCTTGCACCATCAAGAATCATAGGTTTGATTCTTCTATTTATCCCTTGTAACCGGTCTATAAACAAATTGGGAATGCTGGTTGAAGGTATTAAATTAAAGGAGACATGAGCAGCTCGCCACACAAATCTAGCAAAATGACAATAAAAGTTGTATAGTGTTGTTAGAAGAACAAAAGCAACACTTTCTATCTCCTTGCCACTGTCGCTTTGCTAAATTGTCCTTTGTTTTGTTAAGATTACTCCCTTATATAAGTACCACTAAAAAAACTTTAATTTAAGGCAATTTAGAGACAACAAATTGGTCACCATCGAGAAAACTTACGACACCCTATCAGGTTGGCTAAACCGAGCCCACTGAAGCGTCGTGGATGCTGGAGAAGTTCTTCACCGCTCTTGACACGATCACGATTGATAACATCCCACTTTGTACAAGAAGGTAGGACGATTTCTAGGCTTGGCACTTTGATAAACGAGGCATCGATCTTCTCAGATGCGCTTCGGTGTAGTACAGGCTGGTTGGTCGACGGGAGCAGTACGAAGCGACCATGCACACGGAATAATGCAGGTCGGTCAGGTCATCGAGCTGACGGCAAAGGAATGGATGTCGCTATGGCGGGTGAGAGTCCCCTCTAAAAATCCATATTTTTCTTTTGCGATTAACGAAGAACTCGCTACCGACCGCAGATGTACTCCACCACAAGAAGATGGCACAAGGCAGTGCCTGCTTCTTCTACTGGATGGAGGATTTATGGAGACCCTGTATGCTATATGCACTATGGGGAGATGCATTTGGGCGGTGGAGAAGGAAGAGGTTGTAGAGTTGTTGAGTGAAATTTTGAAGAATGACGCTAAATCTTAGCTAGCGATCGATCATGACGGAAAATTTACCACAAGAGGACATCGGTAGAGTGGCCATCACGTTGTGGGCTATCTGGTATGCACCACGAAGGCAAGTCCTTTGTCGACGCATAATTTTGTGGATAAGCTTGTGTCAGAATATTGGGAGGAGGTGTCGGTGCAGCTGCTATAGGCTCAGGTGTGCCGACGAAGCTCGGCATGGATCACACCCCCACAGGTGTCATCATTAAAATCAATGTTGATGCAACTTTATCCAAGAATGTATATCCATAGCATCGACGGTCATTTTATTGGCTCCTCGGTGCTGGTCGTTCGGGGAACTATTGATCCAGAGATGATGAAATCCATTGCATGTAGAGAAGGGGTGGTTATTGCTTCAGACTTGCTAGCTGACAATATCAAATTAGCTAGTGATTGTCGGACTAGTGAAGAGTATCCAATAAGGTGATCTCAGGATCTATGGACATGTTATTCGAGAGATTAATGCGAGAGAATGAAGCTTCTAGTAGTGTCGAGTTCATACATGGGCATAGGGACTCAAACATTGATGCTCATAAAATAGCTCGTAGCTTCGGTCCATGCCCCCGGTAGGGCCGCATGTTTGGTTCTTGAATCCACCTGATGGTGTGTGTAACATATACAATCACAATTCCTTCATTTTAAACTAGTTCACTTTAATTTTGACTGAAATCAAATTTCTTCAACCTTCATAAAATTTATATAAACATCTACAATATCAAGTTCTCTTTGAGTATGGTTTGATAGTGCCATTATTTGATCGAGAGTAACAAATGTTTTCCACAAGACACTAGCACATACTATCATCACATCACATCCTATGTTGTGAATCCCCGCACTTAATTTTTACAGCAGTAAAAGGAGGGGGGGAGAGAGATTAGCAATATTTCATAGGACAAACTGTCAGTGTCAAATATGCATCACCGGTGTCTTCACAAACAACTTGATCGGGGCTCGAGGAACGCCAATCCATAACCTTGAATTGAGATGCCACAGTTTAATTCCAAACCCAGCATCTCAGGCTTGTATCTTCTTTGGTGCTGAACAGAGTTACCCATAAGTAGATGACCAAGCAATCATTAGTAGGAACTTGATATGAAAAATATGTTTAAAAAACATAAGATTGCTTATGGAAATTGCACAAATGTGACGGCAAATGCGATTTTGGGAAGAAAAAAAAAACAGAATCAATAGATCTCCAAAGTGTATGCTCAGTGCGCAACCATGCTTCTTACTTGGTACGGCCTTTATGGTGAAAAAGCACACTGCTACTACAATGTAACATAGTGTCAAATTGAAGCCTTTCAAGTAATGCCATTTGCCATCCTGCAAAGATATACTAAGATCATCATACACCACTTGCCCAAAAGAAAGATGTGAATTTGAAAGAATATCAATATTAGCTCTGCATTTTCTCATAATCTGTTTTAGCATTTCATGCCATTACCTGAAGTGTAAAAGCAGTCGTAAATACTGTCATAACCAATGATCCAGTCTCAACAAGGTTCAAATCAAGATCCATAGGGATGCCATTCACCCAGGACACAATTAGAATAACAGGCACCTTGTCATGATAAGCAAACTCCTTATCAGCTGAATCGAAATTTTGGCATCCTCCGTTCCAAATTATAAGTCGGTGTCTAGATACATAGCAAATTAGATGTACAAAAAAAATTGGATTATAGGAGAAGACTCTCCTAACTTTGAAAATAAGGAGGTGCCAAGCTTCGAAAAAGTCAAAGCGACTTTGATTTGGAACAAAGGGAGTACCAGTTAGGATAAAGGGCCATATCATCGGCTAAGTGGCCCAGTTTGATTCCCATATTCTGGGGAATAGATATATTTGACCTTAACATTGACACATAAATTTTGAAGGAAGTTGAATAAAAAAACTCTGGAACTGTAAATTCGCTAGATTATGCTAACTAGTCAAGGACCATTTTGTTTCCTGACAAGATTTGAATTCCTAATCTGATTGGTTATCAAGGTTAACCTACTGAACAAGAAGAAAAATTTCTTAAGTCTCACCACAAGCAGCAAAATTTGAGTAGCTGAGCCAAGAGTAATTCCCAGGGTAATATCCTACAAGAAATATAATTGTAGGGCTGTTTAACTCAGAAAACTTAAACAACAAAATTCTGTTAGGATACATCCTTACAATTTTGTTCTTCAAAGCAAATATTATAGCTCCTGCATGCTCTGCCGCATTTCCAACAACAGGAATCAGGATAATACTTATGAACCTGACTGGGATACCAAGTGCATCTGATGCTTCCTGGAAATAAAAAATAGTGAAGCAGAAGTAAACCTGAAACAACTTAACAGTGTTGATGTATATACCTCAATTGTAGTAATAACGTAATTAGAAAGCACAGCAATCACTACAGTCATCCCAATCAACCAGATCACTGTACTGGCAGATCCTATAACTGAATTGTTTGTAACCTCATCATCACTGTTGCTGCTGCTGCTCTGTGAACTTTCCTGCAATTCAATTCTTGGACAAATCAGTGAACTGTGAGATGATGAGCCAATAGTGTGTGTTTTTTTTTGAAACAAAGGCTGGAGCTCTGCCGCTCAATTAAGTCAAAAGTTTCTTTTAAAATGGCAGAAAAATGCATCGATAGTCACCATATTCAAAACTTCAGAAAGTTTATGACCTATGTACCTATCCTATTTGCAATTTAACAAATTACCACATAACTAGAAAATGATCTCATACTAACAGGAAGAGTTAGCATGACCAACCATGCTAAAATCAGAGAGATCATTGATAGTAAATGACTGTCGAATCTGTGTTAAAATTATGACTACATAGTGCATATGAACTAAATTTCATTTGAGAATCCAAAACTTTACTGCAAATTTATTTTTGCCTATACTGTATAAAATCAAGTTGTTCATAGTGCTAAGTACAGCAATAGTAGTTATCTTAAAGAGAAAATTGACCACTGGTCTCTGGATTCTTTGACACCACTCCCAGCATCCTTATTAGTAAAGAAAGAATTATACCTCTTGCACAAAACGATGAGTTTTCAGCTGAAAGACGAGACCTCCAAAGTAGGCAATGAGCATTATGATTGCACATAATCTTGATAACTCCAGAACTGAGCCTGTGCTATATCCAGTGCTTGCTGTGTACTTGGACAATAGAGGTAAGATGTGGCAGAGCACACCCAGCATCAGGAGGCCTATGCTTACATCTGCTTGCCTCTGTTAATGACCATAGAAGATTTTTGCATATGTTATTTTTCTAAAACTGTATTTCGAAGTTCTACTGATAATACAATGGTAGTGTTTAATTGTATCCGTACCCTGTCCAGCGGACGCTCCTTGCCTGTATTAGCAAGGCCACCACAAAGGAGTGATGAACCAAGGACTAGGAGCAAATTAGATAATATGGAACCTAAAAGAGACCACTTCAGGATTTCCATCTTCTCTTTGTGCAGGGCAAACAGCGCAATAATTAGTTCAGGTACGTTCCCACAAGTTGCGTTCAGAAGCCCGCCAGCTGCAATCAAAATTGTTCCAATTCAAATAGAAGTGCCAAGTTAATTTTTTTTTTTTTTTTTTGGTAAAATGCAGTATTGACTATTGAGAAGAAGCAAATGCCTGAACATAAGAATACTGGAACATCAGGTAACATCAAAACAACAAAAAATACTGAGGATGAACGACTCTGTAAGGACATCAGATGTTATTGGGGCTCGTTCTTAAAACCTATGAAGGTATGCTGTGGGCCTGTGGCAGCTGCTATCCTATTGAGCATGCGACTTTAAGAGTCATTCAGTTTTGAGCAGTCAATACTTAGCAGCAAAAAATGTTAATTTATTATTGTCCAAGTGTTTTCATTGTTCAGAGTGATGCAAGGGAGTGAAAATGCTGTAATAAAAAATCTAGCTCACACATTTCTTCTATCCTTTTTTTCAGTCATTAGCAATGCAGTCAATACACCGAAAAGGAAGCCCAACTTTGTTTTGTCAGGGGAAAAAGTAAATTTCTACTAAATAGCGTAATGTAGTTTCTCTCATGTTCTATTTAACATATAATACAATGTGTACAAGAATATTTTAGTTGAACCTTTTGTTTTTCATAGTCTATTAATCCACACAAATTTCCTTCATATAATAAAGGGAGACATCATATAAATATACAGTAGTTAATTACCTGTTGGTCCTGCTGTATCGGCAATATGCCTGTAGAAACAGACATCAGGCCAAAGATCAGAAACCTAGCAGTCAACTGTCAATTCATGAAAAAACGAATACAGAAAAACAAAAGGAGTTGAGTGATTACTCGCTTAGGAAGCTCACACGTTCTGCGAGGGGAGCAAGGCCTATCAAGCTGAAAACGAACACCCATGCCTGCTAACACAATGTGTCACTACCGTCGCCGCAAAGCCAAGAACATTCAACAAGTTGAAGAAAAACATTTAACGAAAATAGAATAAAATCAGCAAGGTAGGAGAGAAACTACTAAAATCCTAGCAGGGTTAATTAACCATGCAGACAAGCCAGGCCATACCCAAAACATGCACGAAACTATGCCATCCGCAGTAGTAAGTGCAATTGAAATATATGTTATTGGCGAATAAACGAATCTTCCATGAAAGTTTCAGAAGTTAAGTTGCAGGATGGAAGGAAACTAGCGGGCAAGCATGCCATGAGCTGGCCTTTTACATTGTCTTTTGCATCGAGTCGTGGCTTGCCTAGCATGTTCTTTGACTAATCCTGTGACTGCACTTGCAAGCTACTCAACCACATTTATATTTAAATCCCTGTGTGTGGTGTCACTGGCGTGCCTCCAATTTCTTCGGATGTTCAGTTATCTTTCGTATCTCAACATTTTGGATGAAAATGACAGGAAAATTCTATAGAAGGATATGTTCAAGTTAAAAGGATTTACATTAATTAGATGAAATATTGTTATACCTAATTAACCTTTTCAGCATAAAATGGCACACCGATATACCTATAGGTGTATGCAGGGACTTTGAGGCTTTGGTCCTTTGTAAGAAGTCAGAGCTGAAAAGTTTTGGAATAGCACACCTTGATGCAGCAAGTGTGGATGGAAGGCTAAGGGCTTAATTAAGGCTTGGCCGATGTGACTGAAGCCAGTAATAGTGGTGTCCGTGGGCGTCACAATGTCACACTCCCTATTCGGTGCGTTATTGAGGTGCTCTCTCCCTTCCACTTTGCAGGTTTCTTCGGGTGACGAGCGACGGCGATGCTCCTGATGTTGCATCGGTGTCTAGTTCACTGATAGCCTCTTGGCACTCTTGCTGATTTTTGTGAGGCCAGCCACCCTGTCTGCTTGAACTTATCTGCTCGGCAAATCAGTCATGGTATAATATTTTTCTTTTTTATAACAAAACAGTATCAGTTGGCTTATTAGCCGTAGAAACTGCCACCAACCGAATAGCTCAAAACAACATCTTTTGGTGTTGTCGTACTACACAAGGATGTTTGACTTTGAGCCGGCCTGTCTGTCACGAAGAGAACCCGGACCCGGTTTATCCCACGTGCGAGAGAGTCGCGACTCCGTAGGAGACCCCGCCCGCCGCCACCGTTTAGGCCCCCGTTCCTCGCCCGGCCTCGCTGCGGTGGTGACGAAGCGGGGTCCGTCTCTTCAACAGATCTCTGTCTTCGTAGAGTTTTAGTCGAGTCCATCTAGATTTAGGGTTTGTTCGCCGTCGATGTTCGACGGTGGAGTTAGGATTTTGCTAGAGGAGCGTGGCTCCTCTGCGGTTTGCTTTTTTCGGTGACGCCGGCGATGCGGAAGCGGCGGCGGCGGCGCATAATTTCTCAAAGATTCTTCCGTTCTCGATGGCGATCTACTCCGGCGTCAACGGAGAGGCCGGGAGACCTGTCCAGAGTCGAGGGTCGGGCGCATCGTCTTCTTCTTCAGATGATGATGTTGTTAACCTTGTTAATCTTGAGGAAGATGATCTTTGGTGAAAATCGAGCTTTGCTAGGGTTACCGGCGGTGGAAAGGATGTGTCGTGGGTACGGGGTTTGGCCGATGAGCCCGGGAGGCGGTGTACTCGGTTGATTCGCCTAGAAGTAAGCCCTCCTCCGCGGCCTCCACCTCGTGGAGTTTGGCTCACAGTGCCCGACGATGATTGGGAAGCGGATTCGGCGGTGGCGATGAACGAATCCCAAAGGCTTCAAGGAAGATGAACGGGAGTTTTAGACTTCTTTGTAATTTTCCTTTTCTTTGGTGTTACGTTCGTAAAGGGACCGGTGTAATGTGCTAAGATCAATGCCTTTTCCTTAAAAAAAGATGTTTGACTTTGTTGACAGAAAATATCATGACTTTTGTGGCAGGCTGTTTTGTTTTGGGCTGGTCATTTCGGCTATACTGTTGGTGTTAGGGATGTGTTTGCTGGCTATTCTTTAAGATATAACGTTTTTAGGTCTTTTTTTTCTTACAAACTAAATCAACTCTTTTGTACTATAATTAAAAAGATCAGAATTAAAATACAAATCTCCTATCAGTGTGTTCAGAAAAAAAAAAAACACATAGTTAGCATGGAAATCCACCGAGCTGTCAAATGATCTGCAAGGATCTACAACTCTTGTACTACTCTCCAGAGACCCAGTATTGGAGATAAATAAACTGACAGGGACGGCACCAACGGTGAATGGCTCATCTGCCCTTTGTGTGCCCGTGGATGACGTTTTCCCGGTCCCCGTCGCAGGCATCTCTCGAATAAATCTTTCTCCGCAAAGTCAAGCTCGTGGCTGTCACGAACTCACGATTGATTGACAGGTGTCCCAGTTACTCCCGCTGTATATAAACAAAAGAAGTCAACAACAAACGCTTTCCTACACGGCCCCGTTTAATTTGTTGTACCAAAAGGCTTCATCGGTCAGCTAGGCAAACACTTTCTTGGTCCTCCACGACCACATGAGCCGCTTGAAATATCTCTAGCTGGCGTGTCATAAGCTTTTTTTTTTTTGACAAGAATGTCGTAAGCTTAGTTTCACCGAAAATAAATACCTAAAAACGTTCATATGTTTCTATATAAGATATATACTAAATCCGTTCCAAACTATAGTTCGTTTGACTTTTTTCAATCCTAAGTTTGACCGCTTCGTCTTATTGAAAAATTTGTGCAAAAATATCACTGTTTTTGTTGTGGCATGCTTTATTAAACAAAGGTCCTTAAGAATGACTTAAATTTGACTATGTTTGCACAAATTTTTTTGAATAAGACGGGTGGTCAAACTTTGGGTTGAAAAAAATCAAATGAATTATAATTTGGAACGAAGGGTGTGTTTTCTTTGCACAACCAGAATTCTGTATTTATCCTAGTAAATTAAGTGGGCTTCTCCTAGTGTTTTGGCATTCAAGATTCATCATAAACTTTCCCTATTAAATGTCTCCAAGTGACATTCTCATGTGCCATGACTAATGGTAGTGTTTTATTACTAACTAAAATTACTAGGAGAAGTCCACCATTTTGGTAGTGTTGACAAGTTTATAACTGGACAATCTTTAGTGGATCAAAATTATTTGTTGTGCAATCTTCATAACGGTAATCCCTCCATTCCAAAAAGAATGCCTTTGTACTAGTTTTTTTTTTTTCCTAACTTCAACTTAGATTTGACTAACTTCAACTGTCTTAGATTTGACTAAGTTTTATAGAAAAAATACCAATTTTTCTATTACACAATAATCGTAATGAGATTCATCATGAAATACAGTTTCAGTATGTACCTATAGTTTTAAGATACATTCTCCTTCCGTTTCAAATTATAAAGCGGTTTGGATTTTCTCTACGTAACTTTTGCTATATACTTGGATATATACACATTGTGCCTAGATCTAATCTAAAGTAAAAAGTTATGTATTTAGAAGAGTCAAAGCGTCTTATAATTTAAAAAGAGAAAGTAGTAGATATAATATAGCATCCATTAGCAGGAAAAACGTAAATGCATGTGTAGTCCATAAAATACCTTACTTCAGTAGACTATTCATCAATACAAAAAGGTGTCTTATATAGTACTAATTGTACCCAAGAAAAATACTAGACCCAAACCCCATTTACGGTGCTTAACTATCTTTTTTTCCAAAAAGGTGTTTGGATAGTTTTAACTAATAAGGGTAGTTATTAAATTAGCCCTGGTCCTTGTAAACATATAGGTCCAAACCAAACTAGATGTTTGCTAACTCTAACAACTTTGGGTTAATTTTTTAGTCTCGACTAGTAGTTACCCTAGCTGATCTAAATAAGGTAGGGTATACACTGTGGTCGATCGATCGCTAGCTAATTTGAATCTCTACCTATCGAAACCAGAGTCCAAGCTCAGGGCTTATCAAGCGTGGCCACGTCGACCGCATTTCTCGGCCGTTCGATTGGTCGTACGGACGGCCATGATCGGGCATGTCCCGACCAAATTGCAAAAAGGTCCTCGAACTATGGCAAAATACAACCCGCAGTCCGCCTCCACTCTAAGATTTTCTTGCAAAAAGCCCTCAAACTTTACCAAAATCAACTTCGCAACCCAGGCCTTTTTTATGAGCCGGCCTGCAATTGGGTCCTTGGACCTTTGTGGGCCGAATTTGGCCCGACACTGGTTTCCCCTTATCTATTATTCTTTTCCATTTACGAATACATTTGCTAAACATTTGAAACTGCGTAGTAAATCACGAAAAAAATCATAAAATATAAAATCAATTTGTTTCGAATCCTCATCAATACATCTATGCAATGGACCCAAAAATAGAGCATATTTTATCATAAAGTTTTAACTTTTACATTTTTGCCTATATTTTTAAGTGGTACATATGAAAATCAAATAGAAACATAAAATAGAAAATCGAAGTTGTTCAAAACTCCTCATGATTCATGGTCGAATTCTCCTCATTTCATAATTGCATTAACGTTCCGGCTACTTATGCTCCTCCCACCTTAATAAATACTTTTACCCCTTCTTTCTCCACAGAAAAAAAGAAAGTTCCATTTCAATAACAAAAACAAAATACTATTTAAATAATACCTTCAACATATATAGATAACAAAAAAAACCACGTTCCACATACAAAACCATGGGTAAATAATAATTTACAATTATCACGGAAAAAATAAAACTAATGTATTGCATAAAGACCAATTCAGTTCGTACTCATGTAAGTATGTAACTAACTACAAAGGGGGAAAAATGGCCATGCGCGGCAAAGCCGCCAAGGTTTTCTAGTTGATGTTGAAATGAACCACTCCCTCCTGTCTGCGTCTCCTAGTTGCACAAAGTTTGGCATACGGCATTCGATCCCTTAACTTGGAGGGCCTCTATCCACGAAACAGGAATTTTGCAGGGGACCCATAATTCTGACTTATGCTCTAGCTAGTAGCATCTGTACGTTGAGAGGAATATGGCCGTCGGGCACACACGCAATCTGCATGCTCTTGTCTAGCACCCCAGCCAGGCCTTTCATCATCATGATTAACATAAAAGACCAAACATCTTATACGGTGTACGGTTCAGGAGTTCGACCCAAGCACTCAACTCACATCAGAGTTAAGGCATACAAGCAGACACCAGAAAAAGCAAGAATATAACGAACCAACCAAGACAATATGCCAAGAAATCTGTTGTAATCTGCTCTTGCCTTAATTAGCACGACGTTTTGATCAATCAACTAATTTAATTTTTGCAATTAGAGCAGAAATCAAAGGCCGCCGCGCCGATAGTTAATTAAAGAAATCAATCGCCGGTCGGTAACAGTTCCTTTCTCGCTAAATTTGTTGTTTTCAGTTTTGATAACAAGAAGAAGAATCTATAGGGGCTCACGAGGAATGATGATCGAGGGTGAACGTACCCGGCCGAAGCGGAAGTGCTCGGCGGCGACGGCGAGCGGCACGGCGGAGAAGAGCGGGAACAGCTTCGTGCCCAGAAACACCTCCTGCAGCTGCGCCGCCACGCGCCGCACCACCCGCGATGACGTTGACGTCGCCGCCTCCTCCTCCTGCTTGTTGGAGGCGGCGGCCACCAGCAGCCCGGTCTCTAGGAGGTCGTCGCCGCCGCTGTTGGGAGACGCCATGGTCGTCGTGCCCGGCCCCCAACAACAATCGAATTGAATTCAACGACGCGTTCGATCTGCACTTGGAACTAACGCTGCTAGTGATTAATCTCTACGGGCCAAACGTACGTGGAGTGGTGAAGGAGGCCTGTGATGGGCTGCGACCGCGAGTGACCCCTGTAACTGTGAGGTGGTGCACGGAGCACACATATATACGGCTGAAAAGCAGCTGAGACTTTTTTTTTTATCTGGCTATTAAACCGTCAGAAAATTACTAGTGAGAGTCACGGTTTACAACAGTCACGGTATATTAATCTAATTAATGATTAAACTTCACTAGTGTTCTCAACCCTTTTTTCAAAGTTCTTATTTTAGTCCTCTATTTTAAATGAAACTTGTCCCTTCTTCTCATTCTTATTTTGCAGGCATTCTTGTATTCTCATTGTTGTCCAGCTCTCTAAATTTGTCCCTAGTTCTATCTACATGCAAATTATGTACGGCTGCCCCTAAACTTGTTTCGAGTTTTCATTCTAGACAATTGCAAATTACGCACTTAACTCTCTCTCAACTTGTTTAGTGTAAGTTTAATGGAACTGAGATGAGAAATCAGGAGGAGTTTAAGAGAGAATTGTTATTTGGCACTAAAATAAATCGGTCTTTATCATTAGCATTTAAAAATTCAAACGTTTTTATCCGCACCAAGTTAAAATTTTCTTCCCTAAACAGCCACTACTACAAACACGTAATATAGGACGGCGGCTGTGATTTGTGTAGGGGCGGCTCATAACCCCAACCGCCCCTACGGTGGCCGCCAAGGCCTGCTAAAGACCGATCACCCCTACTAGCGGCACGATGGGGGGTGCGCCAAGGCCTGCTAAAGACCGGTCACCCTTACTAACGGCACGGTAGGGGCGGTTGGTGTTCTGAGCCGCCCTACTATTAGCGGGGGTGGCTCAATATCCGGCCGCCCCTAATGTGACCACCATCGGGGGCCGGTTGGAGGTTAACTGCCCCATTGTGGCCACCATCGGGCGGCTCCCGATAAAACTGCCCTATAGTGGTTTGTAGCATAAGGCCGAGCCAGCCACCTTCTTCCACTTCGGGACACTCACTCCATCTCGAAAAAAAAAAAGGTTGGGAGGCCTTAGGCTCCTTCCAAAAATCTAAGGGGGAGGTTTTGAACTCAAATCCTTTGGTGGGGGAGCTTATAAAAGGTAAGAAAATGCTATTCCTACCCTTTAATTCAAGTTTTAATGGTTGGTTAGGGGAGTAATTTAAATTTTGTTTTTCTCTCCCTTTTATGGTGCTTGACCTTTGTATGGAGCAAACTTTAGCTTAGGTTTGGAGGTACTAGGGTAGATTAGTGAGAGTGTTGGATTAGACTCATTTTTAGTCTCTCTTACATGATTTTAGTGGACTAATAAAATAGCTAGGGTTCATGTGTTCATGGTTGATGAACATGTGTTTTTTTTAAATTCATAGCCCAAACTTTTAACAAGTTTTTCTCTCTCATATGATGTCGAAATGCTATGATTTTTTTCTAAAATTTTCTAAAATGGTATTCTATTAGCGTGCTCATTTTGTGCTTCAACTTCAATATTGATGACTTTTTAGTTGTAACCATTTAAGGTTTGCCATGTACATGCATTTATATATCCGATTAATTAGTCCTTTGATATATTTTCTTTAATTGTTGTCCTCAAGGATGGAGTATAGGGAGGCTTAGATGTATGGCACGTTAAGGTGGAAGGAAGGTTTCCGTGAAGAGCCGGATAAATTTATTGAAGCGGCGAGAATCATGCGAAGACATTGACACATGACTCAATAATATGTTCGTGCCATGATTGCAAGAACGAGGTAGCATAGAGAGACGTGGAGAACATCGGATCACATTTGATTACACGAGGATCTCATTAAGACTACACAATCTGGATTCATCATTGTGAAAATGTTCTTGGTGACATCGACTTTGATGGTCTAGGAGATGACATCGAAACCCCTAAAGCACTTGTCCCAATATTTAGAAGAGCTTGAGCTAGGAAGGAACCCCGAGCCCGACAATGAACTACAAGGTGGTGATGGTTGGTATGGTATGGAAATAGGTGTTGATGATAATGATGGCGGAGCACGTGTCGTGATGGTAGGGACAAAGGTGATATTGATAATGATCTTTGGAGCACATCTTTGGGGATGAAGATGATGATGATTATTTAGAGGAAATGCTTAATGCCCTTGGACCAGAAATATTACGTAAGAGCATGAAAGGTCTAGAAAACCTAGAGAGGGTGAGAGCAACATCAAAGGAAACCGTGGTATGGTATTGAAAAGGGTTGTCGACACCTTTCGACACTTTGCTACATTTTGTGCATGAGCTACTCTTCTTGAAGGCAAAGTACTACTGGTCGGCTGTAGTTCCAATGATCGGTTGCATCTCTGTCATGGTTCTTTGCCACAGACCAAACTCAAGTACACTTAAATACCTACCAAGAAAAAAAAGGTTATAAGTCCATTAACAATGAGTCGCTGCCTCGTGCCCACCCCATGGTTGTGGAAGACCAAGCACACCGAGCTCCCATGGCGACCACGTCCTCTTCGTCGGTGTCACTCCCTATGCCTGAGGGAAGCGAGCTGTACCACACTCCGTCGAGGCCGTGGGTGCTTCAATGCTGCGCGGTCTAGGCCCATCACGACCCTCCCGCTCCCTCTGCCGCCGCAGGTCGCCGTCGTCTCCGCGGGTCCTGGCACCTACCGCGACCCCGGCCACCCATACAACTCCGTTCCTTCTCATCGGCTGCGAACCACGACCTGCTCATCGAATTCAAGGAGGTCGGCGTGAACACCTCATGCTGGCGCAACACTTCCATGGGGAGGATGGGCATACGATGGTTGCCGCCGAGCGCGTCATGGATCGGCCCGACGAGGTCCCGGTCCTCAGTGGTTTGTGGAGATTGACGCATCTGGTACTCCGATGATGTGGACTTGGGACTTTACACCATTTGGATGCGATTGGATCAAAACCTATAAGATGAGATTCTAGAAGACCATGCTTCCATGGGAGGTACCTTTGCTCTGTGGTGGTTACGCCCAATGAGCCCAAATTTCATCTACTTCGCATTGGGGCGCAGCAAGTATTTGGTGTCAATTTGCTTGATCTCACCATTGCACACCTACGGTAGCATCATTCAAATTGTGGACCTGCCATGGGTGCTTTGGGCGATCTCTTCTCGATATATTATCGCTTGGGATCTGCCAACATCCCACATCTTAGATTCTTTGGTGTTTTTAATAGTTGATAAGTCCATTTGGAAGTGGAAATGCATTAAGTTTTACGTTTGAAATACAAAGAATACGTGATCATGAGTTTTTGTACAAATGGTTATTCATCAACCCGGACCACAAATACTATTTCAAACTTCATTATGCTAAACTCTGTTTCTAGCTTTTTTCAAGTACAACTCTATCTAAGGGCTCTATTCTATAGTATGCATGAAAGGGATATAGATGAACTGACCATTGCTTGATTGGGGATATAAGAACATTGATTCAATGAAGACGAGCCCAATTCAAAAAAGTTCTCTAACCTTGATTTGGGATATATGAAGTGGAGTTGCAATGTAGCCTTTGCTTAATTGAACTCGCCATTGCTTGATTGGTTCAATATTTTTTTACATTAGTGCAGGTATCCAATCTAATCACAATACTATTGTAGCCAAGAATGAGAAAATTTGCCAATAAATCAAAAGGAGGACAATATCTTGTTTATCATATTCATAATCTCATGCGCACGAAAGAAGTGAATTGGATCATTGGGATGGATACTGAATTTTGTCCACAAGAGTTGCCACGTCCCCCATGGGCGAAGTTCCCCTTTGGAGACGAGTCTTACATGCATATGCGACATAGTGTCGATGAAGGTAACCTTGTCCAAGTTGGCATTGCTATCACAAAGTTGGATTACCCACATGAGATCCTTGTCTTTGAGTTCAACATTCACTTTAATCTCACATCCGGACCGAGAATAGTGAAAGTGTGGCATTTCTAAGGAAGATAAATTTACAACTCAAAAACATGCTAGTAATGTAATCTTCATTGATGACTTCATTGTTGGTCTAAATCAATGTGGTGTTGTTCTAAATAACAAAGTGGTAACATGGATAACTTATCAGGGGTTTTTAGATTATGCTTACTTGCTGAGAGGTATAGAAAAAGATCACATAATGCCAGAAAGTAGAAGAGATTTTCTAAAGTCAGGTTGAGAGCTTATTTCCCAAGACTTATCACTTGAAGACACTTCACCACATGGATTGTATTGTGACAAATTAGAGAGAGGGAAAGCTAATTTTGAGGCATTAGCACTAAGCTTAGGAGCTGAGAGAACCTCTAAAGCTCATACATATGGGTCAGATGCCTTGTTGACGGTGTGTTGTTTCACTAGAATGCTTGCCTATGAGCTTCCATTTCGTCCCATGCTGAGACTGCAGGGAAATCTATTCTCAGTATGACGAAAATTGTACCTCATCGGCATGAGCTACCTTCTAACTATGACAGATATGTACCGGTTGTGAATGTGGATTCTAGAAACTTTCGAGAGAGGGAAGAGGATTGTAGAGAATATTTCCAATGTATGGCATTATATCGGTAGTGATGCGGATTGTTGGAACATCGGTTCCTAACGAGGGAGAGGAGAAAGAGGAGACGGGGCGTGGATGGAATTAGGGCTTGTATGTGTGAGAGAGGGAGCCCCTCCTTCTCATGACACCTCTATATTTATAAGCAAAGTATAATTACATGTGACCCCTCGATGGGGACCGGATTTGTAACTCACGACTAACTCCACTTGGGCCTCTTCTAGTGGGCATAGGCCAAAGGAGAAATCCAATTCTCATGGCAAGCCAAGTCCCAACAGTAGCCCCCCATCTACTAGGTTATGGCTGGAACTACATGACCTAGTAGATACTCACTCTAGAAGAGGCGCAATAGAACTCAGACCTTGGCTGTGAGGATTGTCCTCCGCAACCACACATGCATGTCTCACTAAAAACTCCATCCCAAAAACCCAGTGGGAAAAAAGGGTATGGAGAAAAGAGAACATGCACGATTCTAGGATCATGCATGACAAATGAAGGATTTAAATTCATGGCTACCACTATTGCTTGAATGACTATTTGATCTATGAATTTGTTCATGAGCTAGTGATCCTAAGTACTTGATCTAGTTTAGATTGCTATCAAGTGACAAGTACAACATTGACAAGATAATCCTTGTATAAGGTGTGAATAAGCTTGTCATTGGATCAATCCGGACTTGGAAAACTAAGGCAAATCATTTTAGTTCAAGTCAACAAGAAAGAAGCTCATGGAAACAATCTAGTTCAAGAATTAGTTACAATTGACAAATCTTTCAAGTGGCATCTACATTGCAAGAAATATCATATTCCTACACATGGTATTATTTCTTCACGTGGTATTCTTGTTCACTAAGTGATCCTCAACTATAAGTGATCAATTCAAATCAAGAAAGCTACCCTCACATACAAGAGATTGAGTGTTTGAATTTGATTGACATATGCTTTGACTTAGGGGAGGTGTCCCACCTCAAGGTACCAAGGTCAAGCATGCTACACGTGACCTACATGTGGCATTTTGAAATGATCTTCATGCTTCCACATGTGGTAGTTACAAGTGGTGTCATTCCAACATATGGTGTGTCCATCAAAAATAAAGAATCAAGACTTGTGGGACACAGATATTCCAGACTAAGTCAATCATCCTAATCCGTCCCTAACCGTGTATTAGAAGGAGGACGTGCTCGTTAGCCGAGGGGGCGATACCGCGACGAAAAGCCGAGACCCGCAACGAGTATCCCCATCTCGAACGAGAACTCAGCGGGACGAAAGGCCTAGGGATGAGCTCGAGCTCATCCCTAAAGAAGTTCGTCTCGAACGAGCTCCCGAGGAGCGCTGAATATGACGAGCTCCGCCCGGACAACGAGCTCCTTTCCGTTTTCGACGAGCTCCGGCGCCAAATCCGAGGACGATCGGGAGAATCCGGGGCGCAACGGTTAGGAGCCAACATCGCAGCTACACGGCCGGCGCCGCAGTCTACGACCAGATTTCGTATGCCGCGAGAGAACGTCGGCGACACGCGAGGCACGGGAGCCGCCGACCACGCCAAGTAACGACAAGCACAAGAGACAACCACTACACGACAAGAATGACCTCGGCGGACGGTCGAGGCTCTACATCGAGCTCTCCTGGCCACACGTTCTCCTGCGATCCCAAGTACGAGCATTTAAGGCGAGGCGGCACCTCCATGATCTCGCCCGCGAGCACCGGCGCGTGCGGCCGAGGCGGTGGGGCATAAGAATGCGACCGGCGGCGGGGTGAGGCTCATTGCCCCTTCTGGGCCGACCAGACGAGCTCAGAGCTCGTCGCCCGCGTTCACGTATCGGGATATGGAGCCGCCCCTATTCTACTCTCGGCCGGCGGCGTGCTGGAAGTAGGGCGGCGGCCGCGCGCGCACGCCGGACAGCCCGGCATGCCCGACATTGCAGGGGAACTCTTCCTCTTCACCCCCCAAAACTTGTATTCCTTCTATTCTTAGGTCCCTCGCTCGGTGACTCCTGTGAGCTCCCCTTGCCACTATAAAAGGGAGGGCTCGGCACCAGGAGAGGGCAAGCTCTCTTGCACACAAAAAGCACACACATTCACCGCTCGATTCCCCTTATCACATTGAGACTTGGGAGCTCATCTCCCTCTCTCGCTAGCTTGTATTCGCCCCGATACGAGCACTCTGAGCTCTGATAGTGCCACACACTGGATTAGGGTGCCCGATAGCCCTGAACCAGTATAAATCATCGTGTCATTGTTCTTGAGCTAGGCCATCGTTGCACACATTAGCCCGGGCGATTCTTGTGGACCGTGGTATCGACCACGGCGGTTGGCGCGCCCGGTAGGGGGCGGCGCTAGTGTGGCGTTCACCACCGATGGCTCCCTTCACCACCGGTCCGGCGTCCCGCGCCCGATGCGCCGGGACCACGGACTTTGCCGCACTAGCTCAGGGGCTCCCTCGTCGGAGCCACCTTCCCTCGGATGGTGCAGGGCGAGATGACGCCCCGCCTCGTCAGCGGCGCCCGCCCGACGCCGCGTCTTTGGTATGCTCGGGGCGGATTCGACTTCCGCTCCGCCCGAGCCCCGTCACGAGCGGCGGCCGACCACTTCTTCATCGCCATCGCGGACTGCTCCCGCACATCCTCGCCCTGAGCCGACTCAGGAGCTCTTTCGCGACGTCACCTTCTCCACCGCCAATATCGTCCTGCAGTATGCCGGGCAGGAGCCGCTTTCCCCCGACGAGTTCCTCGCGGCCTACGACGAGATGTACCCGCAGGGACAACTCTTCTTGCCCGGGAAGTATGGCATCGAGCTTGGAGCGACCGGTCTCGAGACCGCGCTGGGCAGCTTGAGCCTCGCAGGGATTGACCCCACACGCGAGTGCTACATGTGCCCGACGCGCCCGGCGCCGCGTGCCACGGCTACCCAGCGAGGGGCGAGTCCTCCCAGCACACTCCGGCACACTCGGGGTCGAGACTCGACGGCTCGCTCAACGGCGCCCCCCCTAAGCGGGTGCATGAGCGTCTCGATGAGCTCGAGGAGGCCGAGCGTGAGATCGCGCAGGAACGCGATGCCCTCCTCGAGGAGGTGGGAGGTCGTCGACGGGTGCGGCTTCGAGGCCGGGAGATGCGCCGCCCGCACGGCGAGGCCGATGACCTCCCGCCGGTCCGGGCGGGCGGTAGCAGCTCGCGGCGGCCACGGAGCTCCTCCACGAGCTTCCAGGCCTCGAGGCGCGGGGAGGCCTCGGCTCCACCAACGGTTGCGCTCCTCATCGAGTGCCGCGGAGCAGCGGTGGAGAGCTCGGAGTCGCATACGCGTCTCTGAAGAGCATGAGGCCTCCTCCAAACGGAGGCCGAACCGAGGGAGAGTCCCGCGTGTCCACGCGCGTCGGCGGGTGGGGAGAGAACCGGGACGCCCGGGACACCCTCGGCCGTGACGATGCGGAGGCGAAGGAAGCGCCCCGGCGTCTCGGCCCGCGACCGTCGCGACGGCCGCACGAGACGGCGACCGCCCGGCCAGGTCCTACAGCAAGAGGAGGGGCGGCCGCTCGACGGTCGGGAGGACCGTAGCCGCGGTCCAGCCCCCCAGGTCGGGAGGCGGCGGCGCGCCCCTCACCACGTGATGCTCGAGCTTGAGGCGGGAGCACGAGGGCGGAGCTCCATCCTGCACGGGAGGAGGCCCCGGTGTTGGGCGCCCGGGTTCACGACGCGCCCGTTCCCTCGGCGCTTCCGAGCCCCGACCTCCGTCCAAAAGTACAACGGGGAGACGGACCCCGGCGTCGGCTTGAAGATTACCGCCTCGCGTGTCGGGGGGGGGAGCGACGACGAGCTCTTCATCATTCGCAACCTCCCCTATACCTTCGCCCGACACGGCTCGCTCCCCGCTCGAGCACCTGCCCGCAGGTATGATCGATAGTTGGTGCGACCTCCGCGATGTCTTCGTTGGCAACTTTCAGGGGACCTACTCGTGCCCGAGCAACACGTGGGACCTCCGCAGCTGCAAGCAGCGGAGGAACGAGAGCTGCGCGATTACATCCGGCGCTTCTTCAAGCTGCGCAACGAGCTCACCGACGCCACCGATGCGGAAATCATCACCGCCTTCACCTTGGGCACGACTTGCGAGGCGCTCATCCGTGAGCTCGGCACTTTCGCAAGCCCAAGACGGTGAAGGACCTCCTCGACCACGCCACGAACCACGTCGGAGGGCGAAGAGGCTATCTCCGCATTCCTCCACGGCACCACGGGCAAGGGCAAGGAGAAGGCCGCCGATGAGGCCGGCGAAGGCTCGAGCTCGCGACCCAAGAAGAAGAACAAGAACAAGCGCCGGCGCGGCGAGGATGACTTCGTCGCGGTCGCCGAAAAGAAGAAGCCGGGTGCCAAGGCCGCGAAGCCCGGTGCTCCCAAGGACTTCTTCGAGAAGAAGCTCGACCTGCCCAACCCCAACCACGAGGGCCCGGTCAAGCACAACCTCGGGGGCTATGAGCTCCTGCGAAGTTTGTAGCCGGCGCGGGGAAGGAGAGCCGCGGCGGCGAGCACCACGATGGCGAGTTCGACGGTCGGCGGCGACAAGGGCGTCTTCTTCGAGGGACGGCGCCGTCAACGTCGTCTTCGGCCCACCGTCGAGTCAAGCGCCGCCCGCCAAGCTCTGCGCAGCGAAGTCCTCTTCACCGAGCCCGCGGCGCCCTCCTACCTCAAGTGGTCCGAGGCCCCGATCACCTTCGACAAGAAGGACCACCCGTGCACGTCCCACATCCGGGGAGGTTCCCTCTCGTCGTCAATCCCATAGTCGGCACCAAAGCGCCTCGGCAAGGCCGATGGGCCCGGTGGAAGCGGCCTCAACCTCCTCTACGTCGACACCATGGAGGCTCTTGGCATCACGCGAGCTCGACTCCGACCCTCCACGGACCCCATCCACGGGGTAGTCTTGGGGAAGCGGCGTTTCGGCTCGGTCGGATCGACCTCCCGTCACTTTCGGCGACCCGAACAACTTCCGCAAGGAAGTGCTCACCTCGAGGTGCTCCGTATAAGGCGCTTACCATGCCTTCTTTGGGGCGGCCGTGCTACTGAAGTTCATGGCCGTTCCCAACTACACGCATACCTCAAGCTCGAGATCCCGGGCGAAGAGCGTGATCACCGTCAACTCCACCTTCGAGCGTGCCTTCAAGCTGCGACAAGGGGAGGCCGTGCGTACTGTACGCCCTCATCGAGTCGGAGAAGCTTATCCCGAGATGCTAGCGTGGAGTGCGCCTGAGGGACTCCACCTGAAGAAGGCGGCGGCGCCGTCAACAAGGTGGCAAGCTCCTCCGTTGAGCTCGAGAGGCGGCGGGATCCTTCGGCGGACGAAGACGCCAAGGCGGTGAAGGTCGACGAGGAGGGGCGCACCGTTCGCATCGGTGCCGAGCTCTCTCTAAATAGGAAAACGAGCTCGTCGACTTCCTCCGCGCGAACCTTGACGTATTCGGCGTGGAGACCCTCGGACATGCCCGGCATACCGAGGAAGTCGCCGAGCACTCCTTAAACATCAAGCCCGGCTCTCGGCCGGTGAAGCGGCGGCTCCGGCGCCGACGGCGGCGGCGAGGCAATCGCCGAGGAAATAGATAAGCTCTTAGCGGCGGGCTTTGTTAAGGAGGTGTACCATCCCGAGTGGATAGCCAACCCCCGTACTAGTTAAGAAGAAGAATGGGAAATGGAGAATGTGTGTTGATTATACGAGTCTCAACAAGGCATGCCCAAAGGATCCGTTTCCTTTGCCGCGCATTGACCAAATCGTTGACTCCACCTCCGGGTGCGAGACGCTCTGTTTTCTTGATGCATACTCCGGCTATCATCAAATCGTGATGAATGAGCTCGATCAGCTCGCCACCTCCTTCATCACTCCCTTCGGCGCGTTCTGCTACGTAACTATGCCTTTCGGGCTAAAGAACGCCGGCGCCACTTTTCAGAGGTGCATGTAGAAAGTCTTCAAAGAGCTTCTCGGAAAGCGCGTGGAGGCGTACGTCGATGACATCGTAGTCAAGACAAAACGCACGGGAGAACTCATCCCCGATCTCAAAGAAGTTTTCAGCAAGCTTCGTGAGTTCGGGGTAAAGCTCAACCCCGAAAAATGCGTGTTCGGAGTCCCCCGAGGAAAGCTCCTGGGTTTCATCGTGTCCGAGCGCGGCATCGAGGCCAACCCCGAGAAGATCGAGGCCATTCGAAACATGGGCCCCATCAAGAGCGTCAAGAGCGTACAACGGCTTACGGGGTGCTTGGCCGCCCTTAGCAGATTCATTGCTCGGCTAGGCGAACGGAGCCTCCCGCTATACAAGCTCCTGAAGAAGTCGAGCGCGCCGCTGGACCAGCGAGGCCCCGTCCCTGCGACTCCACGAAAGAGCTCTTAACGAACCCGCCCATACTCACTCCGCCCAAGCCGGACGAACCAATCTTCTGTACATCGCGGCCATTTCGCAGGTGGTGAGCACGGTGCTCGTAGTGGAAAGAGAGGAAGAAGGCCACGCACTTCGGGTGCAACGACCGGTCTACTTCGTCAGCGAAGTCCTCTCCGACACGAAGACGCGGTACCCCCAACTCCAGAAGCTCACCTACGCGCTCCTGATCACGCGCCGCAAGCTACGACACTATTTCGACGCCCATCCGATCACCGTCGTCTCCAAATTTCCGCTCGGCGAGATCATCCGCAGCCCCGAGGCCACAGGACGCATCGCCAAGTGGGGAGTCGAGCTCATGGGGTCGGACATCTCATACGCCCCGAGGGACGCCATCAAATCTCAGGTCCTCCCTGACTTTGTGGCAGAATGGACGGAGACACAGCTGCCACCAAGACCCGACGACATCGAGTACTGGACACTCTACTTCGACGGCTCCGTGAAGAAATATGGCGCCGGAGTAGGCCTCGTCTTTGTCTCACCACGCAACGTGCACATGAGGTACTCAATCCGCCTTCCTTTACTGCCTCCAACAACGTTGCCGAGTATGAGGCTTTGGTGAACGGTATGCGCGTCGCCGCCGAGCTCGGCATCAAGCGTCTCGAGATCAGGGGAGATTCCAAGCTCGTCGCGGACCAGGCCACGAAGGAAGCAGACTGCGTCAGCCCGAGGATGATTGCGTACTCCGCAAAAGTATGAGAGCTCGAAGAACGCTTCGACGGGCTCGAATTCAAACACATCCGTCGCCAGTTTCAATAGCGACGCCGACGTCCCCGCCAAGCTCGCTTCCGATCGACTTCAGTCCCGCCCGGCGTGTTGACGCCGCGACCCGGTCACGTACCTTCCATCGGCGAAGGGAGGGCTCGAACTTCGCGCCGCGGACCCGTCGGGGGCTCCGTTTGTGCCCTCTCCCACCAAGGCCGAGGACTACTCGAGCTCGAGCTCGCCGATGGAGATCGACTCAGGGGTCAACCTCGTCGGCTCCGGGGTCCTTGCGACCCCGGAGCGTGAAGCCCCAAGGCCCGACTGGCGGCTCCCCATCCTAGCATGGCTATGGGATGGCTAGCTCCCTGTGGAGAAGGAAGAAGTTAGGCGCATCGCCCGTCGAGCCAAGTCCTACGTCGTCATCAAGCACGAGCTCTACAGGAGGGGCGCATCTGGGGTGCTCCAACGCTGCGTCACCTTTGAGGAGGGGCACGAGCTCATCAGAGAGATCCACGCCGGCGAATGTGGACATCACGTGGCTCCACGAGCCCTGGTAGGCAAGGCATTCCGACAAGGTTTTTATCTTGGCGGACCGCCGTCGCCGACGCCAACCAGATCGTGCGCCCGTTTGTGAGGATGCGGTTCTTCGCCAAGCAAACGCACCTCCGGTGTAGGCCCTCGAGCGATCCCCATCACTTGGCCTTTTTGCGGTCCGGGGCCTCGACATGGTCGGTCCTTCTTCGCAAGGTCGCCCGGGCTTCACTCACCTCCTCGTCGCCATCGATAAGTTCACCAAGTGGATCAAGGTGATGCCCATCTCACGCACGAGATCGCGGGAGACGGTCAAGTTCTTGACGGCATCATCCACCGCTTGGCGTGCGAACTTCGATCATCACCGACAACGGCACCAACTTCACCGGGCAAATTTTCCTCGGCCGGTGTGGCGACTACAACATTCGCGTGGGCGGGCCTCCGTCGGCAACCCGAGGATGAGCGGGCGGGTCGAACGTGCCAACGATTTTCGCGAGGATTGAAGCCAGGAATCTTCAAAAGGCTGGATAAATTCGGAGGGCGATGGCTCACCGAGCTCCCCCGATCATATGGAGCCTCCCGGACTACTCAAGCGAGCCACGGGGCGGACCCCTTCTTCCTCGTCTTCGGCTGCGGCCGTGCTCCCCACCAACCTCGACTACGGCGCGCGCGAGTTCAGCGTACAACGGCGCCGGCAACCGGACCTCACTTGAAGACGCCGCGGACCCGGCTCGAAGAGGCCCGTGAGGTCGCCGTCGCGCGTCGGCCAAGTACCAACGATCGATGCGCCGCTACCACGACCGCCACGTCCGAGGGCGAGCCTTTGAAGTCGGCGACCAAGTCCTACGAAACGCCGCAGCACGAAGGAGAAACACAAGCTCTGGCCTGGGAAGGACCGTTCACCATCGCGAGTCCTCCGCCCGGGCTCATACAAGATCCGGGACTCCCGCGGCCGTGAGCTCGCCAACTCTTGGAACATCGAACGACTAAATCGCTTCTACCCTTAGATGCATTTTGTAATGTCACTTCATACAATTCAAATAATAATGACACACCTCGATGCGAAAAGATGTGCAAGCATTCGATTTCTCACACGCGCCGTTAAAGCAATGGCGCCCTTTACCTCCGCAAAGGCCCGCCTTTGCTCGGGGGCTCACGAGGGGGCGGGCGCACACCCCACCTTTTTCACGAACTCTTTTTTTTAGCAAAAACATGAGCACTCGAGGAAGAGCTTGACCAGCTCGACCTTGCACTCATTATCCATCTTCCCGATGGCGTCGAGTCCGACAAGTTAGAAGGATCCCGAGCAACATCCTCGGCGAGTCCGACGCGCCCGCCCAACGAGCTCTAAGCGCCCCCGCGACCAACAAGTAAAGGGCCCGTTACCTCAATCAATAAGATGTAAACTTCGAAACTTATGAACTAGTCGGAAGTACAATCACGGGAAAGACGAAATGGGTAATCCATAAGCAAAAATAACTTGTTTATTTACATCTTTGCCCCAAACTCGGGGACTTGCGTTCATAACAAGGAGGCGGCGCCTCAAGCTACCTAACCTCCACGACCTACTCTTCACCATCGGACGAGTCCGTTTCCACCTCTGCCTCGCCGGCGGTAGGCTCGAACACCTCGAGCTCCTCGGCGGCAAGCGGGAAGAGCTTCGCGGCGGCTTCTCGAGCGGGCCTCAGCGGTGGCGGCGGCGTCATCCAAGCTCGGCGCCCTCGGCGGCTCGGGCCAGCCCTTACCCACTATCTTGGTCGAGGTCCGCATCTCAGGATAGTGGGCGAGGACCACGGCCAGCGCCTTATGGACGGCACGACGGGCGTTGTCCCTCACCACGGCCGGGGCACGAAGCACTCTGTGCGCCGGCCCTTCCACCTCCTCGACTCCAAGGGCCTCGCAGACGCCCTCAACGTCGAGCACGAGGTTGGTGTGCTCACGCTCCGCCTTGCGCCCGCGGCCCTCGCCATTGTTGCCCGCTCCAAGAGACCCGAGGCCTCGGCTTCCCCGGACCGGGCTCCTCGGCCGTCTTACGGAGACCGTTCGCACGGCCCACGAGGTCACGCGTCCCGTGTTGAAGGTCCTTCTCCTTCGCTCCAAAGGCGAAGCGCTGGGTATGCGTCAGCGAGGACTCCTCGGCGGCGGGGGGACTGGTCCTTCCCCTCAAGCTCCCGAGCCAACCCCGCCGATTTCTTCTTCTTCTCGGCTGCAAAGGAGTAAACAAATCAAAATCATGAGATCCAAAGCAGAAGAAGAGAAGCGCCTTACATGCCGGCGCGATAAAGTTCTTCGCTCCTCCCATAGAGAAAGATTCTCGGCATCGAGCCGGATCCTCTCGGCCTCCAAAGCGCCAAACAAAATTGACCCATCGGCGGCCGTGGTCGTAAACTAAAACACCCACCTATCGGCCTAGGCGCTCAAAAAAAAGGGAGACAATGAGTTCGGAAAGTAGCGCTTACCTTCTAGCTTGGCCGCGGTCTTGGGCGCCTTCCCTTAGTGTCGCTCCCTCTCTAGCATCGAGCTCGGCGGCTCCTACGGCTGAACGTTCGAGCTCCTTGTCCTCCAAAGCACGGCCAGTCGTCGAGTTCCTTACGCATGAGCTCACGCCTGTTTGCGGCTACGCAACGAGTTCCTCCTCGCGCTTCACCGCCCGCTTCCGTCGGCGGACTTCGTCGGCGACCTCCTCCCGAGCCTCGGCGGCGGCATGCTCGCGGACCTCGCGAATGTGCTCCGCGACGTCGTCAACGCCACCACCCGGGCTCGCGGTGCGCGGCGGACACTTGGCTGAGCCCCGCTCGCGTGGGACCGAGGCTACGCCCGGCCACCCCAAGAGACCCTCAATCTCGGTTCCGGCCTCCACCACGCGGTTGAAGCCGACCACCGCATCCCGAGATCCTATGGAAAAACGAGTCAACGTCAAGAGCTCAAAAATCGGACAAAGGGCGAGCGCAGCGGAGTCCTTACCCCCCGATGATGTGGTGGAGGCACGCCGGCCCCCTCTCCGGTGGGAAGTGGGGCACCTCTGCGGCGGCCGAGCCGGGGCGACGTCGTCCCCCTCGGCCTGCGAGAAGGACGCGCGGCCGGCTCGCAGCCCGGCTTCCGCGAGGTCTCGGAGCGTCCCCGACCCGTGTGTGGCGCGGATCGGTCGGCGCGTTCGGAGAGTCACCCACCGCCGGCGGGCACCCTCATCCGGCGCCCGATGGCGGCGCTGCGTGATGTCCACCCACGGGTGGCGGGGCGGCGGGCGCACCACCCGGGACCCTCCGTTAAGCGCCCGGGAGTCTCCTCGATGGGCTCATCGGCGACCCGGCGGCGCGCTCGTTTCTTCGAAACCCCCGCCTCGCGGTCTCCACGCCGAGGTTCGTCGCGACCGCACGCGAACGCCCGTATCTTCGGGCGCCTCCTCACGCCCAGCGGCCGGGGCGGGGACTCGTCCTCACCGGGCGATCCGCGCCACTTCCGACGCATCGACCCCATCTCTCCCCGGTGAGCTGACAGCGTCGGGTCCGAGGGACATCCTCGCGCTCCTCCACTCGCTCGGGGAGCCGAGGTTGATCACCTCGGCTCTCCACACGCACCGCACAATGGGAGCAGTCCTTGGCGCCAGGGTCCTCGAGCCGCGAAGCGAAGCGGATCAACGACGCCATCGCTGAAGTCACGGAACGGGCTCGACGACGACGTCGCGGCGCTCCCCGCGGACCCCGGCTCGACTCCGTCCCCTCCTCCGCGGGCCCGAGGAGCGACCACCCGAAGGGCCCCGCGACGACGGGGAGGGTCGACCCGCGCCGAACTCGACGTCGCGGTCATCCGGGGGCGCTGGGTTGGGAGGTCCCAAGGGCTTAACTTTCTGCCTATAGGACAACGGAGAGATTGCCGAGGTCAGCATCAAGGAAAGAGAAAAGTTCGGTGATGACGAATCGATGCGGCGGCGGAATGGCGAGCTTGGACACTTACCCGATGGCTATGCGCCTCTTTTTGTCCTTCTTGTCCTCCGGCGCGGGCTGGCGAGCCCTCTTCCTTTGAGCCCGGTTACGGAGGAGAACCGACCGCGGCGATGTCTGAACCCGGCGAGGTCGTCGGAGCCACCCAGACTGACGGCGTCGCGCGCTCCTCGGCCCTTGGGACCCGCGAGCTCTTGGGTCTCCGGCGGCGTCGTCGACCTCACTGCAGCTTCGCTCTCCTCTCAGCGATTCAGCGTCGGCGGCGGCGGCGGCGCTGGCCGTGCTGGTGGAACACCTGCGAGAAGGAACGGGCCTCGCCCGGCGGGGAGATGGGGCTCGAGGTACACCGATCCGATCTGCGAAATCAAAAGAAATTGACTCTCCATACTCGACGAGATCGACCCAATCATCAGACAAACGAGGAAAAGAGCTCACCAGCCTCCGTGTCGACTCGTCGGGCAACGCCATCGATATGTCATTGGGGTCGGCCGGGATTTTGAAGGGCTTCCCGGTCCCCCTACGGACGATGAACTCCACCTCGTCGGCCGGAAGTGGCGTGGCGGTCACCGTGCCATCGAAGGGCCTCTTCTCCTCGACCATCTCCCAGATGTGGAGAACTCTCCGCCTCGGGGGACAACTCCGTGCCCGGGGGCCCAGCGTAGAGGGAGGCTTCGTGAGATTGGCATGCTTGAGGAGCTCCACCTTCCGGGCGACGTCCTTGACTGGTGCGGCGGGTTGGGATGGGGTCTCCCTCCCGCGGCTTGTCGGAGTTGAGGAAGACCCCCGCCGGTGAACTGCGGGAAGGGATGCTCCTCGTCGTTCTTCAAGTAAAACCATTCGTCTCTCCACCCGGTGTTCGATGAGCGAGAGACGAAGGTAGGGTACTTCTCCTTCACGCCGAGGCGGGGCTGCAGCACGATGCGGCCTATGGGGACGGCCTCCTTCAAACCGTCGGAGCGTGCGTGACCTTCGGCGTGGAAGAAGTGTTTGAACAGCTCCGAGTCGGGCGCGATCCCCAGCCACCCCTCGCATAGGACGGTGAAGGCCGAGATGTGGAGGATCCCGTTGGGGTTGAGGTGTTGGAGCTTGGCGCCCTAGTAGGCGAGCAGCGACCAGAAGAAGTCGGACGCCGGGACACCTAGCCCCCTGTCGTGGAAGGTGGCGAAGGAGATGATGTAGCCTCCCGGAGGATCGGGGGAGGCGTGCGTCGGCGGCGGCACGATCCACTCCCACGCCTCGGTCGGTGGCGGGAGGCCACCGAAGTCCACGCGCTCGGTAGCATGTCCTCGCGACCACCTGGACGGCGACCACGAGCCCATGGCTTCCCTCCTAACCCGACGGCGACGCTTGGGGGAACCACGGGGAGTTTTCTCTCTTTCTCTTGCAAATGGGCGGCGGCGCGGATCGAGATCTAGAGCGAAGACGGAAGTAGGCTAGGGCGCGGAAGGGAATGAAAGGGAAAAACCCTGAATCTCCCTCCTATTTATAGGGTGAGCTCGAAGCGGATCCGTCGAGGAAAATGGACCTGTATGGCCCACCACTTCCACTGAATCGGCCCCTGCGCCCTCCGCACGCGCCACATGGCGAAACGGAAGGCGAAACACCGCGCGGATAGTAACGGCCGTCCCCAACGGTAACTTCCTAACGGTAACTTTTTCAACGGCTCTTTTTTATGCAGCGAAGAGTCCGGCGAGCTCATCGCCAATGATGTCGTATCCACCGAGCTCGTCGCCGTTATATCAAGCTCGACATAACGGCGAGCTCACGACGAATCGAGCCTGTGTTCGAAGGGGCTCCCGTGAGCTCGGCGACCCGGGGAGACGCCCGAGCAAGGAGCGCAACGGAGGCACCGGCGGCCCGCGCTCGAAAGGCCCTCGAGGACTCGGGCTCCATCCAAATCACGCTGAGTCGCTAGTGATCGCGAACGGCCTCTGGTCATCCTCCTCGGCAAGGACGGGTCTGCGGAATATGAGGTTGGCCCACAAGGCGGCCCGACGAACGGGCTCGCGACCAGCGCCGAGCACGGACCTCACTTCGAGCAAATCCGCTTTAAAGCTCGCAAGAGCGCTCGACTTCGGCCTCACAGCGGTAAAGTCGGGTTCAAGCTCGCCGCCCTTCCTAAAAGGGACCCGAGAGGGGCACACACCACGGCACGAGCACACGCCAAAATAAGCCTCCGCGAGGTACGTCCCCTCGCGGCCTTGGGGGGCTATACCGCGGAGTGCGCTTCGCGCGCACCCCAAGCGAGGAAATCGGTCCCTAACTTGATAACGGCGACACAAGGCAGCGCGCCTGAGGGTCCGCTCCCCCGCGCTCGGGGCTCTTGTGGGACACGGATATTCCGACTAAGTCAATCATCCTAATCCGTCCCTAACCGGGTATTAGAAGGTGGGCGTGCTCGTTAGCCGGGGGCGATACCTGCGGCGGCCGAGACCGGCAACGAGTATCCCCATCTCGATCGAGAACTCGCGGGACGCAAAGGCCCGAGGGGACGAGCTCGAGGCTCGTCCCGAAGAAGTTCCGCCTCGAACGAGCTCCCGAGGAGCGCTGGGATATGACGAGCCGCTGGGCGACGAGCTCCTTTCCGTTTCGGACGAGCTCCCCGGCGCCAAATCCGGTGGACGACGGGAGAATCCGGGCGCAACGTTAGGAGCCGACATCGCGACTACACCGCACGGCGCCGCAGTCTCGACCCGGATTTTTGTATGCCGCGAGAGACCGCCGGGCGACACGCGAGGCACGGGAGCCGCCGACCACGCCAAGTAACGACAAGCACAAGAGACAACCACTCGGCGACAAGAATGACCTCGACGGACGGTCGAGCTCTACATCGAGCTCTCCCTGGCCACACGTTCTCCTGCGATCCCAGAGCACGAGCATTTAAGGCGGGCGGCGCCTCCATGATCTCGCCCCGTCAGCACCGGCGTGTGCCGGACGGCGGTAGGACGCAAGAAGTGCGACGGCGGCGGGGCGAGCTCATTGTCCCCTTCACGCCCGACCAACGAGCTCCGAAGCTCGTCACCCGCGCGTACTACGTATCGGGATACTGAGCCGCCCCTATTCTACTCTATGGCGACCGGCGTGCACGGAAGTAGGGCGGCGGCAGCGCATATGCCGGACAGCAAGCATGCCCGACATTGCGGGGAACTCTTCCTCTTCACCCCCAAAACTTGTATTCCTTCTATTCTTAGGTCCCTCGCTCGGTGACTCCCCGTGAGCTCCCCTTGCCACTATAAAAGGGAGGGCTCGGCACCAGGAGAGGGCAAGCTCTCTTGCACACAAAAAGCACACACATTCACCGCTCGATTCCCCTCATCACATTGAGACTTGGGAGCTCATCTCCCTCTCTCGCCAGCTTGTATTCGCCCCGATACGAGCACTCTGAGCTCTGATAGTGCCACACACTGGATTAGGGTGCCCGATAGCCCCGAACCAGTATAAATCATCGTGTCATTGTTCTTGAGCTAGGCCATCGTTGCACACATTAGCCAGACGGTTACTGTGACCGTGGTATACGACCATGACAAGACTCATCCATCTACCCCTAGTACCACCCTTTGTACCAAAAGAGGCATATCTTTTATGGAAATTGATGACAAAGGGGAGAGATTGGAACAAAGATATAAAATAGGTTATGGGGAGAGAGTGGAACATGGACATGGAGGACCAAGAGGAAGCAACATTGAAAAATTGAGAAGGATCAAAATTTTTGGACACGAGAAGCACACAAGTTGGGGAAGCAAGCTCATGAACTTGGTTGATTGCATTTGATATGTGCATATTCATGTGTTTGCTTGAATTTGCATAAATTTTTAAATTTTATATGCAATGCTTGTGAGGTGTATGCTAGTTATAGAACTTGATTAATGATATGATAACTAGCATGCATAGGTTGTTCATATGAATCAAGAGCCATTGCTTGTAATGTTGATCTCATATGGTATCTTGAGTTTTGATGTATATCTAGTTACATGGAGGATGCTAAAGATGAACTTTAAATTTGCAACTCCGATTGATATCACACTTCAAAGGTTTATCCTATACAACTTATCATCACTTTGTAGTGTTAACCCTCCCAAAATTTTTATATATATGCATGTGTGCAAACCTTGAATTCAAATCAATTGGGCACACATGTAGGGGGAGTTATCACTACCAAGCTGGGGTTTATGGTGCTTATCCAAATCTTGACATAGAGCTTAAATGTTGGATAAGTGACATAAAATCCATACCAAGTTAGCAATTTATACTTGTATGAAGTGCTAGCTTGGAATTGATCTTAAATTCCATATCTTTGTAGTGTTGCCATCAATTACCAAAAGGGGGGGATTGAAAGGTCTCTTGTGGTTTTTGGTAATTGAGTGACAACATTAGGTGAACTAATAATGTGTGATTGAGATAATACATAGGAGATTAGTTCACAAGTGATGATGCAATGAAGTAGCTTACTGCATATGAGATATTACATGGTGTCATGTGAGTAAGATGGTGAAGATCAAGATGAGGCTTGGCTTGATGGACCGCTTGCAAGTGTGAAGGGCTAGTCGAGGCTTTGAAGTCATGGACCACGAGGCGGTGAAGCTTGAGAAAGACTTGAGCCAACGGACGTCGCAGCGGTGAAGAGAAAGTGAGGTCAAGATCGATGGACCAAGAGGGTCATGTGATGATATGGAGTGGCTCATATCATTTTTTATCGTGTTGATGCATGCGTTGCATCGGAACACGGAGGAGATGGAGTGGAATGGAAATGTGCAAGGCAAAGGTATAACCTAGGGAATTTTGTTTCGCCGGTCATTGGTGGTTAGAGAAGTTTATGACCGGGTTTAGGGTAGATGGCAGTACTATCAAGAAGGGCAAACTTGTTTGCATATCGGTCATCTAGTGCCACTTGTGCGATCTAACTTTGCGGTGCATTAGGATTTAGTGGTGTGGTGAGCTCAAGTGAAAATCCTTTGAAAATGTTTGTGAAAATGCTAACACACATGCACATGGAGATGTTGACTTGGTGGTGTTGGCACATTTGCAAAAGAGAAGTTGTTTCAGTGTTTCTCGGACACTAGGACTGCTCTTGGAGTGGAATACTGCTTTGATACATTGTTATTTGGATCAAGTAACTATGTGAGTTTTGTAGCCCTCTGAGTAAGCTTTCCATAGAGTCTTAGATCATCAAAAACAGAATTCGGATCAAAGAGTTAGGGTTGTTTGATCGTGCGATGGTCCTCCTGAAAAGGAACAGCCGGATGGACAGCTAGCCAAAAAGGGATGCACGGCGCGTATGGTCCAAAATGAGGTTTTGGACCTCTCGAGTGTGGCATAGGATGCACATCTTGTGAGCAAGGGATGCATCCGGTGGTAGAGTTTATTGGTCCCTTGACAGAGCATGGCAAGTGACCGTTGGAGGGCAGGGGACATGCGACGAGTCCGCTGGGTGTGTCCGCTGGTCCCCTGGTGTGCATGTGTTGCCGAACGTTGGAGATGAGCGGTCGGAGTTCAAAGGAGGAGGCATGTGGATGGCTCGGAGGTAGCGGATGCTGAGCACCTGACGTGTCCACTGGTCCGGCCTATGAGTCCGCTGCTACACAGGATTAGTTGCTTGGCAATGGCTCTATTTCGGTTGTGGCTTATAAATAGCACCTTGCTCGCCCTTGGCTTGTTGTTCATCACACTTGGGCCTATGTGGATTGTATGGTGGTGCTAGAGAGCCCTCCCACTCACTTGTGATAGATAGAGTTCATCCAAATCAAAGTGAGGAGTGATTCTAGTGCATTCACGTTGAGAGATCGCATTTGTGGCACTAGATGATCGAGTTGCAAGTTGGTGGGATTGTTGCTCTTGGAGGTTGCCACCTCCTAGTTGGCTTGGTGGTAAGAGACTCTGTTGAAACACGCAAAGGAGCTTGTGCGGTGCTCTGTGGGAGGATTTGTGAGAGGTCCGTGCTTGCCTCGCGGGGATCGCGAAGAGCAACACTACTAGAGCGTGTCGTTGAGTACCACCCTTGTGAGTGGTGTCTTGGAGATCCTCGAGGGGCCAACTAGCGGAGTGCCACCTAGTCCAAGAACCATCGAGGTGTTGGTCAACATAACGAGGAGTCGGGGGAAGTTGGCAAGCTTTCCGATACCTCGGTAAAAATCACTGGTGTCAACTTATCTTCTCTTCTCGATGGTTTGCATTCACCAAATAAAGTTTTGCATTTACATTGTATACATCTTGTGCTTGTGGAGTAGTTCTTGCTTGTGTAGCTTGAAGTAGTGTTGTAGTAACTATCTTGCTTGTGTAGCTTATTTAGTTGCCTGACTTAGCTTGTGTAGCTAAGTAAATTGAGCCTTTGGGTTAGGCATGTGTCGCCTTGTCCACTTTGTGCATCTAGTGAGCTTAGGTAGGCTTTGTGTTGTTGCTCATTAGAATTGTGTAGGAGCTCACCCCTTGATTGAAGTACTAGAGCATTGGTTTGTGTGACCTTGCAATATAGAATTGGTTAGGAGCTCAAGCTAGGCTTGTCACCTCATTTATCTTGTGTAGGATCTTTTTTTGTGAGGTGATTTTGAGTCATAGAAACAAAGTGTAGTCTTAGCTAAGCGAATAGTTTTAATTCCGCATTATATTTGGTTAGCCATCGCAATTAGTTTTAGAAAGGACTATTCACCCCCTCTAGTCTCCATCTCAACCCTTATGAAGAAGCTAGAGAATCAAAACCATGGGAAGAGAGAGGTCATGCATATCAATGATGCTCTCATGACTTGTGAAGAAAGAGAAGCTATGAACGTTTAGGGAAGAACTATCCGGAAATTCTTGAGGATGTAAACTACTTCAACAACAACAACAATAGCAATTATCGTCCTCAACAATATCAAGGGTGGAATCAGCAACAAAGGCCAAACTACTCAGGTAACTACCAAGTTAACAATTTTAACCAACCCCCTTTGATAGAGTTACTTGCTAGTCAATCTAGACTTATTGAGTAGATCAATAAGAAGGTGGTTGCCAATGACAAAACCTTAGACACTATTAGTACTAGATTAGATACCTTTTTCCTAACCCCAGGCACGAAAAACCGAAAAACCAAACCGAACTGGTAAAAAACCGAGAATCATACCGAAAAAAATTCGGTTCCTATTTGGTTCCTGGATCCTAGGAACCCGGAAAGAACCGAGGTAATTTTAGTTGTGTACCTCCTCGAAACCGAAAAGAACCGATTGGAACCGATTTCAGGTGCAAAAGCCCAATAACTTTGAATAATATGTTGTATTTGAGTAGTGAGTACTAAGTAATGTTGTTTATGGATCTATGGACAACTATATTATGTATTTGTGACTTTATATTTGTATGATTTGGCACTATTAGTCTATGAAGTTATGTCAAATTTCTGTGAAAATTGGTTGTTCAACTAGATGATACATGTTGTTGTACCGTGTTCGGTTCTTTCGGTATTTACTGAAACCGAACCAAAAGAACCGAAACCAAAATACCTCGGTACCGAGATTTTCTAGGAACCGATCGGTACCGAGTTTCGCTGGAACCGAACTAGGGCTGGTACCAAGGAACCGAACCGATCGGTTCAGTAGTACCGAATGCCCAGAGTGACCTTCTCCACCGCCATGAAAACCCAAAGATAGCTTTAACAAGATGCTAGAGTCACAACTTTCTCAACTAGCATTTGTTGTTCCCCCGCTAGAGAAACACCGGCCCGGAAGAGCTAGAGTCTGCAATTTTTGTTGAAATTTTCAATGCAGGCCACTATTAGAAAGACTTCTCGAAGCAAGGATGGAAGGATGACTATTGGCCACTCAAGAAAGGAGACTCAGGTAGACCGGCCATCACTATTTAGATTCGGCTGCACACCTTCGACAATGCACTTTGTGACCACGGATCAAGCATCAACATCATGACAAAGGTAATATATGAAAAAACCATGGTGCTCCTTCATCATATACAACATGTGTTTGCAGCTTGTAGATCAATCCATAATCTACCCAAAGGGAATCCTTTAAGACATCAAAGTCTTTGTCGAGACCAGAGGATATGAAAAGTCAACAATCATATTAGGCTGACCATTCTTAAACATGGCCAAAGCTATCATTTATGTTGCACAAGCAAAGATCTGTTTCATAGTCAAGGGAAGAAGGGAGACCTTCAACTTCAAGAACAAGACACAAGCATCTCACGCTTGTCCTAATATGGATATGAAATTGTTGCACCTGTTAAGAAGAACAACAATAGAAGAAGATACAAGAAGAAGAAGCCAAAACATGTGAACATGATCAATGCGGTTTATTTAGAATGGGACTACGCCGCCAATTCACCATATCGCCAAAGATAGAAGATCCAAGTAACCCCAAGATCGAGTTCAATTAATCATCTAACCTTCACAAATACCATCCGTGATACTGTGCTCATGAGTCAACATAATGCCCAAGCTAATTTATGAGTTTATATATGGTAAACAATCTTTGTACGAAACATATATGCGCATTTGCGAGATGGCGGATCAATCCTACATAATTCTGAAGGAATAGCTAAAGATGGACCAGTTCAGATCCATGACCACTACATGCCTATAGACTTCATAGTACTAGACATGAAGGGGAGACATCAATGTGCCCATACTACTAGGAAGACTGTTCCTAAACACTACACGTGCCATCATCTACATTAGGACTAGAGAGATCCACTTCCAATTCCCTTCAGAAAAGGTACGTTGCTACTTTAAGAATTATGCTAACTCGATCAACCCAAGAAGAAGTTCGCAATAGAAGAAGAAGCGACTCTACCGCCGCAAGGGATACACCCCGATGTGACAACAAGACTAGGAAGCCTATGAGGTGGAGACATCAAAGAATAAAGTTGGATGAGAAGACTGGCAATCAGAGATGACAAGAAAGAAGAGGTTAAGGAAGAGGTAACTCATCCTACACCTAAATCACCAATCAAGAAGGTGTGGAGGAAGAAAGAGAGCCCACCTCCAGAACCATAGACATCCTCTCCTTCACTCTGAGGTAACATCCTCGTAACCATCAGTACAACCATTCGTGCCTTCGATGAACCATGGGAGGAATGAACTCCTACGCACCGAGGTAAGTACAAATATCCTTTACTTTAGTTTTGCATATTTACTTTACCTTGCATAAATAATTTCATGTTTGCATGTTTACTTTATTGTGTAAATCCGCATAAATATGTTTCATCCCTTGAAAACTTAAAGCCCCTTGTAAATACTTCTGTGGCATAAACACCTACAGGAATATTTACTGTGGAGGTATAAAAATAAAAGTTTGCATTTGTTCTTACTTTCCTGCTTGCATGCTATATAAGAAAATAAAATCTGTCTGAGTGCAGACTCAAGCTGTGAAACTTTAGTTGAGTCTATTCTCAGAGATCCGAGCAACCATCGAAAGCACGTATATGCAAATGTAAATAATCTGTAGGGCTACCACAAGGTTGATCGAAGTAAACCCTAGAACAACAATAAGATATATGCAAGAAAGGAGATAGCACGCGAGACATAAGATTTATCCCATGGTCCAGCATCGCCACCAAGGCTGGCCTACTCCACGTTGTTGAGATTGCCACACAAGGCTTTGCTCACCACAAAAGCTTGCTTTTTCCCTCGTTCACAATTCTAGGGAGTTAACCCTGGAGATGTCGGTAATTTTCTTGATTTAGAACGAGGTTACAAACCTCCCAAAGTTGCCACACAAGTTGGCAAGCTCAAGGATGACACCTACCCTAGCACGCCGGTGAAACACGAACCAAATGTTCTTTCAAGATGGGGAACGTGTAGATCCAGTCTCTAATCAAAGTTTGTTGCCTTTTCCCTCGAGTTTTGATGGTGGGATTTGAAATCTCACTTGGGGAGGAGAGGAACAACAATGGAGAAGATAGAGAAAGAGCTCTAGTTGCTTCTTCATAGAATGGTCAAGTGGGGAAGAAGTCGTGAGTGTTGGGAGGGGCGAGAATAGGAATTTATACCCCTCTACGCAAATGATCCGGAAATAAGCGCGGCACTACCACGCTCCCAAGACAATGAAGTAGAATCTTAGATTTGGTTTTTGTTTTGGGTATTTGTGGTGATGAAAGTGGTATGGGTTTGAGCATTTGATTCGACACTTGACTAGTTGTGTTAGGTTCCCTCTTTATAGTATGACTTTCCTAAACTCAATATTCAAAATACAAAATGATTAAGCCTTGAAGAGTTGAGGGTGCCTCCACTATCAAATATGGAATCCTCCAACCTGTACATCATCACCTTTTCTCATTTCCTGTATGTCATCTCGATAAATCTCATTAGTACCCTAATTCGGTGGTCATCAACGCCAAAACCCACATAGGGCTTTATTGCACTTACAAGGCATTAATGTCATCTTGTTAGCCACTTGACACCGTTACTAGCCCAAATCGATGGCAGTGCCATTTACAAAAATTTCAACTTAGTTCAAGGTAAGAAATTTTGAATTTTGAGTGCCAAATAAGAGATTGTTTTGTTTCAATAAGCAAGGTGGAGTGTGTGTTGGAATTTATGCTTTATATTGGCTTGGCCCAATAACAAATCTAGAAGTTCCTAATAAATCTCAAAGGCCCATTCATATGTGTGCAAAGGGAAGAAGTGGAATCCTTTTAGTACCACCTTACTAGTGAAAGGTGGAGTGAACCAACTTAAATAGGGAACTCCACATGCGCTCGCGGGGCGGGGGGGAAGGCGCGCAGGCACGCGGCACCTACGTGAATGGTCTGTCAAAATCCGGCTCCTCGCGTTGCGGGGGCATAGTTTTTGGTCAGAGTCCTACAAGGACACAATCTACACAGTCCTAAACAGTTTAGATCATGATTGTGCACAAGGTCGGTTACCCTGACTATATAAGCAGACCACCGGCCACGCTAAATCGCATCCATTCGAAAGATAGGTTCTGCCTCTACTGGCATTTATTCGCCGTCCGCTGCCAATCTCCGTACCGATCGTTCGCGTGCACGGTGGATCGGGTGAGTAGGTCTTACGCCTCTTCGCACACATGACTGCTCCCAAGCTTCACCATGGCTCGTCTTCCGAGAAGGACACGTGGCATACCATCTTGGCGTCGTCTTCATCGTTAACACCTTCGTAGTCTTCCGCCACTGATCGACAACAGCGACAACGACTTAGAGGATCTCGGCTTCGTCTTCAAAAGCCTCCCGATCACGCTGTCATCTACAAACAACAGGTATTACTTCCATGATCAAATCTTATTGTTCGTCATGTCCAATCTGTTCAATATATCCGGTGTGCTAGTTGTGCTTACACTTGTTGCTATGATTATGCTTTGATATATGTTGTTCTATCATGCTATGATCTATGATATGATTTTGGGTGTGCTTGGTTCGTTGGCTGGTTGGAGCCTGGCACCAATTCCTAGCCAGGGCAGATCTAGCCTGGCCCGAAGGAGAAGGAGGGTTGTTGTTTGGTTCATTGCGTTACTGAGCATGGCTACGATAAGTTGGTGTTTGGTTACTTGGCTTGGATTGCATACGGTTACCTCTTCTTTGGATAGGTGAATTAACCCCCTTGAGGCATTACATCAAACAGCCGGTGAGCAACAGCAGCAGCACCTTCGAGCCATGGCCTTGCGGTGCTCCTCCCCATCAGGTGAGGAACGGCGGAAGAAGCAAAGACTTTCGGGCGGCCAAAGCGGGATGGCTCGCGAGTGGCGGCCGCCGCCGCCGGGAGGTGCCATGGATCCTGCTCGGGCACGCGATACGAAGTCTGCAGGGGGAGAGCCGCCATGTATCCTGCCGGAGCAAAGAGGCCTTTGTAGGCGTCGCGGAGGAGCAGCAGGCCATTACAGGCGTCGCCTTGCCGTGCCGTGGGCGTCGTACCTCAAGGACCCCATGATGCAGGGGCCTGAGTCCGCGCACGCGAACCGCGGCGTCGCCTTGCCGTGGGCGTCGTACCTCAAGGACCCATGCCGCAAGTAGCACCGCTGCCGCCCCGCTGCCCGGCGGGGGGCACGACGCCGGGGGGGCGCACCGCCCGGGGATCGCCGCCGGTGTCCGCTGCTGGTCCCCCTCCACATGCTACGACGGAGCCTCCATGGCGCCACGGGCCGATGGGCGAGACCGAGTCGGCGACGCAGGCGAAAGCGAGATCGAATCGGCGACGCAAAGGCGAGCGGTGAGGAAAGGAGCGGTGAAGAGACGCACACCTGCGGCCGGCGGGAGCTGGCTCCGAAAAATGGTCGAGGGTCCATTTTTCGAGCCCGCCATCTCGTGTCTGGAGGCTCCTTGGGGCCCGGCTAACTCCCCGCCAAGCCAACCAAACGCTGCAAAGTTGGCCCATCCTGGCCTAGTCGCGTTTGGGTCAGGAAACCAAACACACCCTTTATGTTTTTCCAGTATGCTTTACATGTTTAATCTAGTTACTCGGTTCGTCATGATTTATAATATGGTTTTAATCTAGAAATTGCCTAATCTTTAAAAAAGTGTATACGGAAGTGAAAAAACAACACCGAAGATACAATAAGTCTAGAAAGCCTTGCAATATTAGGATTGGAAACCCCATTTGACTAGTCGATAAACCTGCTAGTCACTGGCGGACCTAGTGGATAGTCCAGGTAGGCCCAGGACTACCCTGAAATTTGGCCCAAAACTTTTTTACTACTTTGCACCACAGCCCACCAAATTGGCCCGATGCCTCTATCTCTCAGACGCAAGTCCAATCCACCTTCCAGGACTCCAACACCATACCAAATAAGTGGCCGCCCACTTCCAAAATGATGGAGTTGGCGGTCGGGTAGTCGGGGCTCAAGCGCCACCTACCGCTACGCAACAAAGGAAGCCCCACTCGAGCCCCACCTAAAAATTTTGTCGATGAGCCCTGCCTGGCTGCATCATCCTACCTTGATCGGTGTAATCAATCAACTAATCAGCGCTGCAACTAATCAAGGCCCAACCCATTAACAGAAAAGGGAACCCTATCCCAGCGCTGCAAGGGCTATTTCCAACAACTATGGGTTGCAGCCCATATTATCCAACGGCCCGAGCTTCATCGAGATGCGTGCTACTAGTCTGTTCTCCTATACTCCTACTACGTAGTTCACGCTCCGGGTTTTACAAAGTGCGGCATTGGTGCAGGAGACACGCATGGGCAGGGAGGGCCGTCTAGGCCGGGGACACGGATGCGCTACTGCTAGTGCAGGCTGCAGACCAAGGCCGGGGACACGGATGCGCTGCTCCTAGTATAACGATGCTTTACCACCGTCCACGAGAGTACTGGCGTCTGGACGGACACGAGAGTAGTGGCCCAGAGAATCCAATGCAATGCAGCTGCACATGGCGTTCCGGTTGATGGGATTTGACGATCTGGTCTTGAGGATACCTCAGAGGAGAGAGAGGGACCGGGCGGAGGAGAGAAGCAAATACGACAGCTCCGGGCGCCCGTGACGCTGGCTGCACTGATGCCTGCCTGATGACACTGTGTCACGACCGACTTGACTACACCGCCATGTTGCTCCCCGATGGCAACGGGTAGAAAATATCCGCGTACCCGCGGGCATGAGACCCGCGCGGGCGGATACGAGGCGTGAGTCCGCGTGCCGCGGGCACGGACACGGGCATAGAGTTGTGCCAAACGGGCAAAGCTTCACGGGTAAAGAAATAGCATGCCCGCATCCGTAAACCCGCCATACCCGCACTGACATGTGGGGCCACTATCGAAGAGGTATATAAGCTCAGGTTCTCGGGTTTCCCCACCCAAATTCCCAATCCCCACTCCACACTCCACCAGCAGCCGAGGATTTAGGCTTAGCTGTTGCAAATTATGCGGTGATTGGAACGGTTGTTTCTCCCAGTTCAGTACAGTTGTCAACCATTATGTCAGCTATGCGTCCTGCCTGGGGGAATCCAAAAATTTTAGATGCACGAATGGTGGATGATAATCGATTTATTGTTGAATTTGATTCAGTGCTGGACAAGAATAGAGTTCTTGATGGTTCGCCATGGTACATTGGACGTCCAACTGATTGTCGGCAAGTTGTAATTTTACAGGAGTTCAATAATGATTTACGCCCAAGTGATGTAACTTTTGATGAATTTTCTATTTGGGTTAGGATCCTCAATCTTCCTCTTGGGTTGCGAGATGAAAAATGGGGCTTTGAGTTGGCAAGCAGAATTGGAAAGAAGGTGTTGAAAATAGATGTGGATAGCCAAAAAAAGGCAGTGGGAAAAGATCTAAGAGCTAGGATAATAATTTCCTTGAAAGAGCCCTTGCCACGAGGAATTTCTGTTTTTTCATCTCGAAGACAAAGAAGGGAATGGTATGATGTGGTGTATGAGAGGGTTCCTTTCTTCTGTTTTTCTTGTGGCATAATTGGTCACTCAGAAATTGACTGTCCCACACCAGCTAGTCGAGATGAAAATGGACTTTTGCCATACAGTAAAAAACTGCGTGCCCCTGAGGATAGAAGGTTTAAAAGTCAGGGTGAATACTATGTTCAAAGGAACTCTGCTGGAAGTAGCAATTATTCAGTTCCTTATGGAAGTTTAGATTTTGATAAAGCTGTCACAAAGAAGAGCCATGACACTGGCAAAAATTGTAACATGTCAGGAGGGGAGGATAATGCTGCGAAAGTGTCTTTGCCAAGTGTAAATCAGGTGCTGGAGGTTGCTGGTGGATCTCATGTTGATATAATCTTGGATGACGTTTCTACAGATGATAATTTAATTGCTTCCAACACCAAAAAACGCAAGTCTGAGTTAAGTTTATTGATGAACATGTCAGAAGGGGAACAATGATGACAATTGATGGCCCTAGTGCTAGTGAATTCAGAGAGTCTGTCCTCTCATGAAATAAAGGGTGATGGTGGTTCTTTTGAAAGTTTGAAGAAGGTTAAAAATGAAAACGCGGGGCTGCTTCAGCAGCCCCGCGTGCAAAAATGAGGATAATAACTTGGAATTGCCGGGGATTGGGGAATGGCCCGACAATTCGAGGGCTTCGGATATCCGAGCGGGGAGGCCCCCGATATCCTTTTCTTGTCGAAAACTAAACATGATGGGAAATGGATGGATTGGTTGAGATGGAAGCTGGAAATGCCTAATTTGGTGATGGTGGATAGTAACAAATCAAGTGGTGGCTTAGCACTTTGTTTTTTGGAGAAGAGGGATAGATGTTGGAGTCAAAAGCTTGTCGAATATCACATTGATAGTATCATTAAGGAAGAGGGTGGGTTAATATGGAGATTTACTTGGTATCTATGGTGAATCAAGAAGTGAGAAGAAGGAAAATACTTGGGCGACTTTACGTAATTTGAAAGCAAAATTTGACCTACCTTGGCTGTGTAGTGGAGATTTTAATGAAATACTATTTGGATGTGAGAAGGAAGGCGGTCCACCAAGAGAAGAATCAAATATGTACAAGTTTCAGATGGTATTGGAGGACTGTGATCTTCATGATCTTGGGTTTGTGGGTGACCCCTTTACTTGGCGTAACAACCATTTTTTTGGCGATGGTTTTATAAAAGAAAGGCTAGATCGAAAGCGGTTGCTAATACCGCCGGAGACATATCTTTCCTTTGGTTAAGGTTATTAATGTAGATCCTAGACATTCGGACCACGGACCAATAATAATTGATGTGGGAGGAAAGGAATACAGGGAATGTAGGGAGCAAGTGAAAGCGATACCAAAATTCAAGCATGGTGGTTGGAAGAAGAGGGTTGTGAAACCAAAAGTGTTGGAGGCTTGGAGAGGTGCATTGGATGAAGGATGTAGTTGCATGATGGAGATACGAGAAAAAGTCCTCAAGGATTTGATGGATTGGGACAAAAATGTATTGGGTGAGTTAGAAAAGAGAATTAAAAAGGTTAAAAGGGAGTTGGAATTGTGTAGGCGTCGGAGATTTCTCAAGAATCGTAAAATCGGCAACACATATTGCGTTATAAGCTTGAGCGATTGCAAGATCAACAAAATATATTTTGGAAACAAATGAGCTCATAACAATTGGTTGTTGAAAGGTGACCGTAATACTAGTTACTTCCACGCCTTTGCTTCAAAGCGAAGAAGGAAAAATCAGATTACCAAATTAGTGGATGATGATGGGAATATTGTGGTCGGAGAGCGGTGAAAAGTTTTATTGCTAATCAATATCAAAGTTTATTTATGTCCCATGCAGGTTCTTCCTTTAATGAGGTGCTAAATTGTGTACAATCAAGAATCACACCGAGATGAATGATGCCTTGCTTGCACCTTTTTCTGCAGAGGAGGAAACTGAATGCTCTTGAGAAGATTGGTGACTTAAAAGCCCCGGTGCGATGGTATGCCTGCTATCTTTTATAAGAAATTTTGGGCTACTTGTTGGTGAGCGTGTTAAAAAGAAGTTCTTGATGTTCTTAATGGTGGGCCAATGCGAGGAAGGGTGGAATGATACTATTATTGTTTTAATTCCTAAAATCAACTCACCAAAATTATTAAAAGATTTACGGCCTATTAGCTTGTGCAATGTTTTATATAAGATTATTTCCAAAGTGCTTGCCAATAGGCTTAAAAATATTCTTTCGGGATATTATTTCCCCTTCTCAAAGTGCCTTTATTCCAGGAAGGTTAATTACAGATAATGTTTTATTGGCTTATGAATTAATTCATCATCTGAATTCTAGGAGGAAGGGGAAACAAGGGTTGGTTGCTATTAAACTTGATATGAGTAAAGCTTATGATAGAGTGGAGTGGGCCTTCTTAGAAAATATGATGAGAAAGTTGGGTTTTCATCAAAGATGGGTGCAACTTATCATGAAATGTGTTTCCTCGGTCTCATACAAAATCGAGTCAATAATTCATATACTCAGCGAATTATTCCTCAACGGGGTTTAAGGCAAGGTGATCCCCTTTCGCCTTACCTATTTATTTTGTGTGCGTAAGGACTTTCAGCATTATTGCAAAAAGCCGAGCAGCAGAAAAGATTGAAGGCATTAGTATTTGTCGGGGGCACCAAGTGTAAACCATCTTTTCTTTGCAGATGACTCATTGATTTTGATGAAAGCAAGGATCAGTGATGCACAAGAATTAGGCCGAATCTTGGGAGTTTATGAAATAGCTTCGGCCAAATAATTAATAAAGACAAATCAACAATTATGTTCAGCCCAAATACGATGACCAAGCTAAAGACCAGATTAGAAATACACTATCAATCATGGAGGTTGCAAGAAGTGAACGTTATCTTGGCTTGCCGATTTACGTTGGAAGATCTAGGAAAAGTGCCTTTGAGTATATCAAGAAAAAGATTTGGATGAGGATTCAAGGCTGGCAGGAGAAATTATTACCAAAAGCGGGCAAAGAAATTCTTATTAAGGTCGTGGGTACAGTCCATCCCAACATATGCTATGTCATGCTTTGACCTTACTAAAGGCTTGTGCGATGAGTTGAGTGTGATGATTGGGAGATACTGGTGGAGTCAGCAAGACAAAAACAAATAAAATACATTGGATAAGTTGGGAAAAACTTACCAGATCAAAAAAAGAAAGGTGGCCTTGGTTTTTCGAGACCTGCATTTATTTAATATGGCCATGTTGTGTCGGCAAGCATGGAGATTAATTACTTTTCCCGATTCTCTTTGTGGGCGGGTTTTGAAGGCAAAATATTTTCCAAATTCAGATATACTACACTGCCCATGTCGATCTGGTATTTCATATACGTGGAGGAGTATTTTGAAAGGAGTTGATCTTTTGAAAGAAGGGCTTATATGGAGAATTGGTAATGGACAAACTGTGAGAATTTGGGAGGACCCATGGCTACCTAGAGGGTTGACAAGGAAGCCAATTACACCTAGGGAGCTAACCTTTTGACAAAAGTTAATGAACTTATTAACCCTATTCTTGGTGAATGGGATGAACAACTTGTACGTGATACATTTTGGCCGGGAAGATGCTAATGAGATATTAAGAATACCAATCTGTACAAGCTTGGAGGATTGGCCTGCATGGCATTTTGATGCAAAGGGTTTATTTATTGTCAAATCTGCTTATAAGATTGCAGTGGCAAGAAGAGATACACTAGCTGGTTGGGATGCTTCTACTTCAGGTACTGTTATGGATGGTAATGTATTTAACTGGTATAAAATATGGCAACTCAAGGTGCCAAACAAAGTCAAAATTTTTGTGTGGCGCTTTGCTCATAACAGTTTACCTGTTAGAAGGAATTTGGTGAGACGTGGGATCATTGTTGATACAAGGTGTCCTGTCTGTTCAAGGTTTGATGAGGATTGTGGACACCTCTTCTTCAAATGTAAGTATGCTAAATTATGCTGGCGTCTACTCAATTTAGAACACATTAGAACTCAATTGATGAATTGTGGTTCTGCATGGGAAACTTGCAATTTTATATGGAGTTAGATAAAAATATTCAGTTAAAGATTATAATTTTACTTTGGAGGTGGTGGTCAGCAAGAAACAAGGCCAATGATGGGGGAAGCATGCTGAATACAGATGAGATTTGTAATTCTGTCTACTACTTCCAAATGGAGTTTGAGAAACTAATTCAATCTGAGAAGAAAATAGCTCAATTTACTGAAGTTAAATGGAAGCCTCCACCTGAGGACATATATAAAATTAATACTGATGGAGCTTTTGATCCAAAAGAAAGAACAGGAGGATGGGGCTTTGTCGTGCGGAATAACTATGGTGAGGTACTTGCTGCAGGGGCCGGGAAAGTCAATTATGCGGTATCAACTTTACACACTGAGGCGATGGCTGTGTTCAAAGGTTTAGTTTTTGCTTCATAAATGGGTATACCACGTATTATCTTAGAGATGGATGCTACTATATTGGCCTCTACTCTTAAAGCGAATGAAATTGATCGAAGTGTTGTTGGATGTATTGTACGACAAGCTCAAAATCTTATGTTATCGATTTTTCATTGTGTATTATCTCAAATCTGTAGTCGATATTGTAATAAGGTGGCTGATGCTTTGGCTGGTTATGGGAGTTCTATGTTGTCATCTGACTCAATTGTTGACCAGCCAAAGTCCCGACTTTGTAAGCGAACTTGTTGTAGGCGATTTGCCTGACTGTTGTGCTTAATGAATATGTGATTCAGGCTTAAAAAAAAAAAAAAAAGCCGCCGCCCCGTGACCCTGAGGCCGTGACCCACGCGACCCGTGTGTCGCGTCTCGCCTCCCCAGTCCCCCACTTCGCGCGCCGCGGTCGCGGCCCCTGGCATCGCGCGTCCCCGCCTCCGTGCCTCCCCACTCGCGGGCTGCAGCAACCGGCGAGCACGGCTGCTTCGCTCGGCGCGCGCTTCTCGACGGCCGCGGCGAGATCTACGCGGAGGGAGGCTGCGAGCCTCTCGGCGGAGGGAGAGGAGCGGCAACCGGCGAGCCAGGCACGCATCTCGGCGGAGGAGCATCAGCGCGAGCCTCTCTGCGGACGGCGGCGGCGAGATCTGTGCGGAGGGAGGTGGCCGCGAGCTTGCTACGGGGAGTCTCCGTCTCCGCCTCGCAGTCCACGGTCGTCTCTCGGCCTCGGATTGGATGGTATAGGAAAATAAGGTAATAATAAGTTCTCTACATAGAAGTATGTAGAGTAAAGTGTTGCGATGGTTTTTCCTTTAATTGAGTCCCATTACCATTAATTAATCAGTACTTTTGTGTACATGATACATTTGTTGTAATCTGTAAGCTAATTCTCGTGTAATCTGTAAAAGGTATTTAATATTGCTTTTTCTTAGCGATAATTCATTTGTTAGAAAATCCATGTATACATAATACAAAATTTTTAATTTTGATCAAACATTTTCTATACTATTCACCTTGTAAGTGTAAGACAATTCATTTCTAATCACTGCAATTTAGCAATTTATTTCGTGTAATCTGCTCAAATACTTGAATGCAGAAACCTTAGAGTTCGAATCTGCTCGAATCTGCTCAAACCTTAGAGTTCGTACTTGAATATGCTCAAATACTTGAAATGCAGAAACCTTTACTTTTGTGTTTTGTCATGATAAGAATGATTTTTTTCTATTAGTATGAGTTTAAGTAAAAAGAGGTTTATTGATAAGATTGTAAAGGATTAGGGGTTGTAAAGGATTAGGGATTGTAGATCATCATCTTTGAGCCTAGAATTGAATTAAATTTTTGTAAGTTTTCAGGATTTTTGAGGCAAGAAGAAATCAAATATAGCATTTCTTTTTAAGAGGTATAGGCAAAAAAAAAAAAAGTTTACCAATTTTGGTTAATTTATAATCATTTTACCGATTTTTCCTTTGAGTTTTGTTGTATTGGGTAAGAATTTTTTTTTGATGAGGACTACCCTTGTTTCAATTTCTAGGTCCGCCACTGCTGCTAGTTTAGGTGACTTTTGTTTCACCTTGAGCCGGTTCGTTGTGGCTTGTTTCAGCTTATTGTATCTTACATAACACTGTTCAGTCAACCGAAACCAACTAGCTTATCAACAAATCAAATGGGATTCGAATCCTGATATTGCAAAGAGTTGTAGCAATACTAGGACGAAAACTTGTAAAAAAAAATGGGACGAAAAACTCGTGGCCTTGTTTAGTTTCCATTCAAATTCCAAGTTTTTTCACTCTCTGTCCATCACATTAATTTTTGACACATTTATGGAGCATTAAATGTTGGTAAAATAAATAACTAATTGCACATATCAGATGTAAATCATGAGACGAATTTTTTTGAGTCTAGTTAGCACATGATTAGACAATATTTATCAAATACAAACGAAAGTACTACGGGGAGTTGGAGTGCAAAAAATTGCAATGTAAACAAGGAGTTTGACATCACTGATCAGTCCTGGACATACTCGGTCTCAAAACACAGGTGCCGGCCCAGCCCAACAACATCCTTTTCGCCCCTACGACCTCCGTCCGTGCTCGGGCGGCGATGCAGCGGATTTCGCTGCGACTGCTGCGCTCCGCCGCCTCCACCACCACCTCCTCCTCCCCTCCGCGGCCTGGCAGCACCCCCACGGCGGCTGGCCCGCCCGACCGGCGCTGCAGCCTCGGTGCGAACCGCGGCGCCGGCCGACCTCACCCGGTGGCGGCCGCGGAGGGTTACTCCCCAGTTCGCGACCGGGTTCACCCCCGCTGAAACCCAAGCCGCTGGGATCCATCCTCGACATCGAACGCGCCAAGGGCCTCTCCCCCCGAGCACCTCGTCGCCGCCGGGATGACGTCGGTTCCCGCCCCCTCCACTAGTCATTTTCATTACTTCCGTTTGTTTGTTTGTGTTTGTTTGTGTTTGTGTGTGTGTTGTAAGAATTGAAGAGATCCCCTCGAACAGCGGTCGTAGATAAGCATCAAAATGTGATATTATGTCGTGGCACGCTTGGTAGTACTTATTTTAAGCACTGTGCCTGAAACGAATTTTGTGTGTGAGGGTATGCGAATGATCTGTTCAAAGGAAGAAATGAAAGGATATAAACGTGCATTCAAACCTTCATGCCTTTTCAATTGCAAATGACTTTCTACGATGTTTGATAATGTGGAAGGTTGGACTAAAATCATTACTAATGGAAAGACATGTCAGCGAAGCATGCGAGTAGATTTATTTCTGTGGTAAAATTGGCGTTTTTTGAAAAACTTTAGTTGAACTCAACTTATTGAGATAATTAGGATAAACTGTGATTTCAGTGGTCATGATGGGCCTTCACAGCATCGTTCTAGTTACATGTTTGTGTTTTCAGTCCCAAAGATATCAGCAGTTGACAGCATTGTTGTCATGACACTCTAGTGGCATCTTTGATTTTGCTTGTTTGGACCAAACAGTGAAGGGATTGGGTAGTATTCACTATTCATTTGAAAGTTAAACAGGATTAGCACAATTCTTATATAAACATTGTGTTTTGTTATGGCTTCGATTGTAGAATTTAATGATGTTAACAACATTAGAGAAACATTATTTGAGGATAGAATTGGAATTGTAGTTATAATCAGCACAGTTCTCACAGATGGTTTTTAAGAACCATACTTTTTTTCTGTGATAGGATGCATACATGATTTTCATGTGTCCGTGCATGTGTGTGCGTGTTGGGGGTATTCTCTGATCTTTTAAACTAATATATTCAGAAGGATAACATTGTTGTTCCAACTCTCTTAATTGCGCTGTTTAACCCCAAAAAAGAAAGACCAAGAACAATAATAATATGAAATTGGTGATTTTTATTAAATTCTTTTGTTCTTCTGTATCGGACTTTTCTATTTGTCATAATGCTTTGTGTTTGTGACTTGTGTTACTCTTCCTTTTCTTGAATATTAGTATCATTTAGGAAGGGGTCATATAGGTGCATCTATGAAAGCGAAGCTTTACCATCTCTTGGAACAAAGATCAACTTCATGGTATTTTTCTTCAACTTTGAGTTACTGGTTACAGAGTTGCAGTACCATGATTGTGAATTTTCTAATCTATTTTTGTGTGTCTTTTAGCCGTCACTTTGTTATTCCTTTGTGGAAGGGAAGTGGATACACCACTATGTTCATGCAAGGTAGAGCTCAGTTCTCATAGTTTTGATTAATTGTTGTTGTTTTCATAATTTCCCCAGTGAATATAACACTAGCATTATAGCTACCTTTGTTCATTCTTAAATCATTCCTCTTGACTTTGGAACTGCCTACTGTTGTGTTACACATTTTGTTTACTTTGTTTAATGGACCCATAAATACAGCCTTGTAATACGAAGTGTAGAACTAGAAGCTGAATACTGATATGATATTGACATCAACATTATTGTTTTTTCTGTGCTTACAATCAAGATAAGCTTCTTTTATGCTTTACCCATCATCCTTCACGTATCGCACCAAATTTGATGCACAAATCTGTGGTCAATTATAACTCAATAATAGAAGTTGCATGATTCATGTCTGACCATTTCACATAACTGTTCATGGTATTAATATTCTCAAGGTATCGCAAAGTCATTAGTCTGTCCTCTTTTAATTTGTGAAGTGGCACTTTTGAGCACGACAAGAAAGGCATTAACTCTGTAAAACTTTCCACTCAAGAAATAAACAATTTAATAAACATGACACACAAAAACCATTGGCACCACTTACTATTTTTTTGAGCTCAGTATTTGCTTTTGAACTTCTTTGGACTTATTGTTTCCTTCTGCTATACAATGTCCCAGTCCAGATGCCATACATGATCTTCACAGGACTTGAAGACTATAAAGCACGAGGCACTCAAGCAAGTCCTTACTACACAGTCACTCATTACACAGAGTTTGCAGAGACCAAGGACACGGTGCTTATTCGAGGAGATGTTGTTTTCACCAGCAAACTAACAGATTCAGAGGCAAAGACTCTTCTAGAGACTGCTCACTCGTTCTACCTGAATGATGTGAGGTACAGACTCGTGGAGCGCTTCAACAAAGAGACTCATGATTTTGAGTTTGGGGACGTCCTTAAAGTGCTTGACATGCCAACCATGTGACCTAGTTTAATTCTCAACCAATAGTAGCAAATATTCCTAGAGCACATTGATTTTCTTTCACCTCAAATCGTCAATTTGGCATGGGAGATTGCTTTCTTGCATCGTTATAGGGAGTAAGATGGAGGCGCTGGATATCCTTTGCTCACCGAGCATTCCGTGTTGATTTTGTTGCACTGATTAGACCATTAGAAAATTTTGCTGATTGTTGCAAGCAGGCGAGGATTTTCAAGGCTGGGACACCTTTCCTATATATTTTCTGTTGTATTATTGATTGTACCCATTATATCCAATAATTACATTTTTACCATCTTCATGTATTTTCCTTTAATAACTTGGTGGAAAACATAAAGCAAATTGTTTGTGGGCTTGTGGCTAACCGATGGCAGATCGAACTAAAGGTCGGCGTGGGTAAGTGCTAAAGTCACTTAGTTTTATTGCGGAAATTAGCGGACACCTTTGGTGCTTTGGAGTTGATTTAGATTTTGTTGATGGGAAAGAAGGGTTATTGCTGTTCTGACTTCAGGTTATGTGACATGGCGCCAAATGCAGTTTGGATGAATTTTCCGATTGTTGGTGGCCTTAAGAGCATCTTCAAGAGTCTCTTTTAAACACACTTCTAAATTATTATTTAGAGTCATTAAATAAAATTTCTCTCGATATCTTTCTCTTCAGAATAGATGATGATGATGTCAATACTTAGGGATCTAATTGAATATGCTGTTGGAGGGTATTGTATTTACCAAAATTTCTAATCCTTAGACTCTTGGAGAGAAACTGAGGGTCAAAATAGCCGAACTGATTAGCGGAGATGGGACAGGAGCCTAACGAGACAGAACTTTTTGCAACAGAACTTTTTGCAACATCATAATTCTTATGAGACTAAACTTTATTTGATCCTTGGCTAGAAGTCATTTTAGCATGATTTTGTTTAGTTCCTTGTATGCATAGAACTAAACTATTCTCAGAAGAGAGAATTTGCGTGTATGTGTAGAAATCATGTAACGAGTGTATCAAAATAAATACTAAAATATTAATTATTTTGTGATATTATGTTATAGTAACATTTAATTTATCTTATCAAGTCTTATGTTTTTAATAAAATCACTTAATATTCATAATTATGTGTTGATGACATCATTAACCGTACTAAGAGCATCTCCAAAAGTATCCTAAATGTTACTCTAAAAACATATATAGTTTACATCTCCTAAAAAAATATTAGAAGGAGTAAAGAAGGCTATCTCCAAGAGTTCCTGTACTCTAAAATATAGAAGACAATTTTATATCAAGATTTATATACTATTTCTAAATTATTCTAACCATTTTTATATATTCTCTCTCTCGTACATTTGCATCAAAAACCCTTTACTACTCTCTATTTTTTTCCACGCCCCTTTCACCCTTTAGATACGCGTGACTTAGAAACGTGAAACAGGGTGACTTTTTCTAAAGCTCTAAAGATTAGGAGGATAAATTAGAAGTTGATAGAGAGAGATTTTTTCTCATCTTACTAAAAACTAAATATTAAAAAGAGATTTAGGGAACTCTTGGAGATCTAATATCTGCTAATTCCGGCACGAGGTAAGAACATCTCCTGTGTTTCCCTTGGGCCTGGCTCGATCGAGAGCCCTTTTGCATGCATGTGACTGTCTCAGTGACACGATTGTCCTTCGAAGGTGCTTGTAGGGGGTAGGGTTCGCGTACGTGTGTTTATAGGGGTGAGTTTGTGTGCGTCTTTGGCGTCTGCATTGTGCCGTGTAATCTCAAAAAAGAAAAAACATGTGGTTTATGCACGCGATGGGTTTGTCTAGAGATGGGCAACCAAACATGCCCTGTATGTTACCTTGACCAAAGTTTCAGGTTGGGTCAGTTTAATTGGAAGTAGCCCGTTTATCTCAGGCCCTTTGGATGTCGTTGGGTTCACCTCATTCAAGAAATGTTGGTATAGATTGGAGTATAACTTCAACTACATTTGACCCTAATTCACACATGTGGATCGAGGTGAATTCGATAACATCTAAGTAATGAATTTGTCGGGTTCCAGTAGATTGGGCCGGAACCGACACGTGAATTGGAGAAGATTGGGGAAGAGAGGGAGGAGGACGGAGGCGGCGGCGATGGTGGCGTGGGGCGGCGTGGCCGCGCCGGGCGGTGGTGGCGCGGCGCGCCGCACGCGGCCCGAGGGCGGCGCGGGGGCGGCTGAGCGAGGGAGGAGGGGGGCGCGTGGGAGGAGAGGAGGTAGGAAGATTGGGATAAAATTCTTTATTTGCTTGTTGCCCCTCGAAAGATTACGAGACCCCTTACTTATATAGCCCGGCTAGTGGGACTTGTATCTCAAGCAATCTTTCTAAAGGTTTCCTTATAGATTGGAATACCTTTTACAAGCATGTTCTATTTATTTATTTCCTAATAAGGGTCTCCCTTATAGATGAGATATCCCCTTGCACACCAAAACGCCTAAAGATAATCCTAGATATTTTCCTTCCTTTTCTCCGAATTAGTTGCTTGAAGAATCCGCGGAAGGGAGGGGAAGGAGGCGGGGCGCGCCGCGCAAGGCCCAGGGGCGGCGCCGGGCGCCCTTGGGCCTATCGGGCCTGTCCTTACAGGCCCCTATTTCTGGATCATGACATCTCCCCCCCCCTCTCCGACCCGGCGCGTCCTCGCTACTGATGAAAGTCCATTCAGTGACACCGGATGGGGATCGGCGCCCCCACTGGGAGTATGAGCTCGACCTGCGGCATTAGACGACCCCGCACGGGGTTCCCGAGGATCATGTTTTCCCCTGGTTCGCTTGGGGTCAAATTCGAGAAAGATAGTGAAGGTTACCAATGTAGCCGTGATAGATGTACCGATGAACAACACGTCCCCTCGCTGCTTGAAGGCTGCCGGACGACGGGGCTGCCGGTAGGAGCTCCCTTGGAACACCCACATCGAGGTGTTGGTGCACCATGTCGCGAGAGGGGCTCTCCAGGAACAAGAAATGCTCATTGGATGGAGCGTTGACGAAGAGCGGAAGAAGACGCCCGGATAGTGATGTCGCGGCGAGTAGGAGGAGTAGCGACCAAGTTTAACATCGTGCGTACATTAAGGAGCCGACGTCGAACAGGGGAGGGCGAGAGGCTGGTGAGCGGCCCTCTCGGATCGTAGCTCGATGTGGACGTTGTCGACGGTGAGGACGAGGCGATCCATGCCGTCAAGGAAGACGACCTTGGATGGGCCGACGTGGTGGCGCCAGCGCCATATGCCGCCCAAGAGGATGGCGGTCGGTGCGGTGATGTTGGCTCCGTCGTGTAGGCTCCCAAGGCGAGGAAGTTCGTCCCCGCGAACTCCGCCCCTGAAGCAAGGCCTCCCAAAAGTCCGGCGTAGTGGAGAGGAGGCCGGAAGGTAGAAGCGGCCGTCGAAGAGGAGGAGGCCGTCTTCGAAAGTGTCCATCTTTGGAGCAGCCGCCCGTGGTGACGCCGAGGGCGATGCGGCGAGGTGCTGATCCTCCAATGTAGCCCGGCGCGAGGGCGGACGAAGACTCCGGCGGATGTGTCGTAAAGGTCCAAGGCGCCGCATGCCTCGAACGTTTCCCCAACCGAAGTCGCAGGTGTACGGATGCCAGCCAAGATGCTCGACCCGAGGAGGCCAGGGCTAGGAGCGCCCTTACGCCGGGGGGTGGAGCTGAAGCGAACGACCCTCACGCGACCCTCACGGTAGTATCGCAGCTCGTGGGTCGCGAAGTCCCACGTCACGCGTCCCAGGCTTGCCAGCCAAGGCATGCCAAGGATGACGTCGACGTCCTCGCCCAGTGGCATGACGTAGGCGTCGATGTCGAAGGTGCTGGCGTCGAGGCGTAGTGGCACGTCGAAGGTGGCGGCGCGGCATGTAGACGTGGCGCCGGTGCCAGTGGTGATCAGCACACGCACTGGCTGAGTCCGGAGGCCTGCCGTGGTCACCACGCGGGGGTCGATGTAGTTGTGCGTTGCTCCCGAGTCGACGATGATGTTGACGCCCGTGCCTGAGATCATACCGACGAGGTAAAGAGAATGAGCACCACGTACCGGGGAGTTGGGGTCCCCAGTGAGGACCTTCAGATCAGCTGGCTCCTCTTTGACGTCCGCTAGTGGGGCGTTTGTCGTGTCGTCGGTGTAGTCGTTGAAGATTGTGATGTCGAAGAGATGCTTGCACTTGTGACCCCGTGAGAACGGCTCGTCACAGTTGAAGCAGAGTCCAGCCTTGCGTCGTTCCGTCATCTCCTCTGGTGTCAGCCGTTTGAACGGCCGAGTCGTTGCTGCTGACGAGGGGGCGCCTGGGGGGCGGCTAGCAGGGACAGGGGCGCAGGGGCCCTGCCCTTTGTCGGTGCTGGCTTGCCGGTGTTGTAGAGGATGGCGAGGCGTCGCTCGTATGCCCTGGTGAGAGACATGGCTGCCTCCATGTCCTTGGGGTTTTGCATCTCGACGTCCGTCTTGAGCGGTTCGCCCAAGCCTGCTGTGTAGATGTTGACCTGCTGCTGGTCGTCGAGGTTGCCTGCCCGTGCCACGTGTGCCAGGAATTGCTCCGTGTACTCATCGACGGTGCCTGTCTTTCTTAGTGATGCCAGCTCACCCAGCGGATTGCGCCGTTCAGCTGGGCCAAAGCGCTAGTTGACATATTGGGCGAAGCTTGCCCAATCTGCCACTGGTTTTTCCTGGGACAGCCTCATGTACCATTGCTGAGCTCCGCCTGTGAGATGATAGGATGCGTACCAGACCTGCTCTGTTGCTGGCGTACCTTGTCCTTTGAAGAATTGTTCGCAGCGGTTGATCTATGGGAGGGGATCCTCCTTTCCATCATAAGTTGGGAAGGACAGCTTGTGCAGACGGGGAGCCAGAGCTGAGAAGGTGTCGCCCGGAGGTGGAGGGGGTGGCGGCGCATGCGCCCCTGATGGCGGCGCCCCTGCTGGCGCGGCCTGAGGCTTCAAGTAGCACTTCATCAGGTTCGTCAGATCAGCTGCGGTGACTTGATTGTCCTGGTTCTGCTTGCCATCAGTCCGCTTCTTGATGAAGTCGCGGGCTGCTGTCTCGAACATTGCCCTCATCTCGATCTCGGCTTCACGGAGTTGTTGACGGTGTTTGAGCGTTGCTGGATCCTCGCCTGAGAAGATAGAGAGCCTATCGTCGATCTTGTACATCCTGGTGTTGATCTTAGCGACCTCGCCCCGCCAAGTTCTTCGATGGCGTCTTGGATTCGGTGTCCATGGTGGTGGGTGGATCGTAGTGGTCTCCTGGATACCACCGTCGTTTCCAGCTAGATTGGGCCGGAACCGACACGTGAATTGGAGAAGATTGGGGAAGAGAGGAGGAGGACGGAGGCGGCGACGATGGTGGCGGGGGGGCGGCGTGGCCGCCGGCGGTGGTGGCGCCAAGCGCGCGCGGCCCGAGGGCGGCGCTGGGGCGGCGTGTGGCGGCGGCCACGGGCGGGAGGAGGGGGCGCGCGCGTGGGAGGAGAGGAGGCGGGAAGATTGGGATAAAATTATTTATTTGCTTGTTGCCCCGAAAGATTACAGCACCCTTACTTATATAGCCCGGCTAGTGGGACTTGTATCTCAAGCAATCTTTCTAAAAGTTTCCTTATAGATTGGAATACCTTTTACAAGCATGTCCTATTTATTTATTTCCTAATAAGGGTCTCCCTTATAGATGAGATATCCACTTGCACACCAAAACGCCTAAAGATAATCCTAGATATTTTTCTTTCTTTTCTCTCGAATTAGTTGCCGAAGAATCCGCGGAAAGGGAGGGGACGGAGGCCGGGGCGCGCAAGGCCGGGGGCAGCGCCGGCGCTCCTTGGGCCTATCGGACCCGTCCTTCCGCCCTATTTCCTGGATCATGACAGAATTTCCCTGTTTAAGGCTTTGTGCGCCCACCGATCGATTCGCTGGCAAAGAGAAGCTTGTCTCTCAATCATTCTGCTAATAATCCTTTGGGCTGCAGGTCCGGCCGGCGTCGTCGTGTGTGATCGAGAGCACCGTCACCTAAAAGGTAGGCCGCCAGAATCACATGAGAGTCACGTACCGATGAATCGCAAAGGAGTGGAAAATACAGCTCATAAAATCAGCTCCATTCCTACCTGCGTGTTGCATCGAGTAACCACCGATCCAAAACACATATGCAAACTGCTCTCACATGCACCTTTAATTTGTCTGACGTACGGGTGACGAGGAGCTCTGCAGCGATCGATCGTCGGAATTATGTATGTACGTGTTCAAAGGAATATATCCGGCTGGAAAAGGTTAACAAGGGGTGATCAAGAGGCTATAAAAACCTCCCTTGTAGTCATTCGAGTAGTGCTCTCACGGCCTACTGTTAGTTGTACGCGGAGCTTCGCCTTTTGCCAGTTAGCTTTGCCTGCCACTTCGTTGTGGCCGGCGCCTCTGGCCATCGGTGGATCGATCATGGCGTCTGCGCTGATGCTGGTGGCCGTGCTGCTGCTCTGCGCGGCGTTCATCGGGGCGTCGTCGCAGAACTACAGCGCCATCTTCAACTTCGGCGACTCCATCACGGACACGGGCAACCTGTGCACCAACGGCAAGCCATCGCAGATCACCTTCACGCAGCCGCCCTACGGCTCGACCTACTTCGGCACGCCGACTTGCCGCTGCTCCGACGGCCGCGTCGTCGTCGACTTCCTCAGCGCCCAGTTCGGCCTGCCGTTCCTGCCGCCGTCCAAGTCGAGCAGCGCCGATTTCAGGCAGGGCGCCAACATGGCCATCACGGGCGCGACGGCCATGGACGCCCCCTTTCTTCCGCGCGCTCAACCTCTCCGACAAGATCTGGAACAACGGGCCCATCAGCTTTCAGCTCCAGTGGTTCCAGCAGATCGCCACAGCCGTCTGCGGACAAAGTAATTTAGGGCGATACTGTGTACACATCGTTCATGATCCTCTCCTGCTATTATTATATCAATCACAAACTATAATGCAATTGCAGACTGTACGAGCTACCTGGCCAAGTCTCTGTTCGTGTTCGGCGAGTTCGGCGGCAACGACTACAATGCCATGATCTTCGGTGGCTACTCCATCGAGCAGGCCAGGAAGTACACTCCCAAGATCGTCAACACCATCTCCAGGGGCATCGATGTATGTATATATTCTCAACACGCACAACGCAGTCGATCACAATACATCACAGAAGATTGCATTGACATATAATTGCGGACAGAAACTGATCGGGCTGGGCGCGACGGACATCGTGGTCCCCGGCGTGCTGCCCATCGGGTGCTTCCCCATCTACCTGACCATCTACCAGAGCGGCAACAGCAGCGACTACGACGACCTCGGCTGCCTCAAGAGCTTCAACGACCTGTCGGCGTACCACAACACTCTGCTGCAGAAGAGGGTGGACATCATCCAGAGCAGGCACAGGAAGACGGCCAGGATCATGTACGCCGACTTCTACGCCGCCGTCTACGACATGGTCCGGAACCCACAGACCTACGGTATGTATGTACCATCGACAACCACTCTCGGCTTGCATTGCTTGCTGTCGCCGTCGTATTGTATGGGACTCTCCTCAGCTCGATCCCACAGAGACAGACAGCCATGCCATTCAGTATGAAACAAGCAAGCAGCGTGGTAGGTTTAAGTATAGTGGATTTTGTCTGTGCCCAAATTAAAAAAAAAAAAGCGTGCACTAGGACGACGTACATACCACGTGCAGCTAGCGGTGTGAGCGACACAAGCATGTGTCCGTGACTCGATCCGTGCATGTGCATCGATCGAGCTGAGATTCCTCATCAAGTCAGTGGATGTGGATGAGAGCTAATAGTGTAGTGTGAGCGGAGACCCATGCCGACGGCCGGCCGGCCCGTCTACGCGGAAACGTCAACATGTCGTGCGGCGGTCCGGACGCGCGCGCGGTTCATAGAAAAAAGAGTAGTGGCACAGTCTGGCACATACGGTCGTCGGTTCCCACTCGTGATCGAGCACTGAGCAGGGGCAGGATCACACGCGGATGGGATGCCGGTGCCTGCCACTGCCATGTGCACCTTCAAAACTCTTCAGTCTTGAACTAAAAAGTTTAGAGGTGCACCTAATTGTCATCCATTTGCACCCTATCGAATCCTCGTGAAAGCCAGCTGACCGTTTGTGATGCATTCACGCAGGGTTCAGCTCGGTGTTGGAGACGTGCTGCGGGTCAGGCGGCGGCACGTACAACTACCAGAACAGCGCGCGGTGCGGCATGTCGGGCGCGTCCGCGTGCGCCAACCCGGCGACGCACCTCAGCTGGGACGGCATCCACCTCACCGAGGCCGCGTACAGGCAGATCACCGACGGCTGGCTCAAGGGGCCCTACTGCCGACCGCCCATCCTGCGCAACTAATCCATTCATTCCGAGCCATTCCGAGCATGGAGTATTTTTTTATAGTAATTTATTTACTTATATCCATATAATTAATTAATCTAGGTTCGATTAATTACTATTGCTGTATTGCATTGGTTGGTCCTTCATTCGACCATTTCTTTTTGTTTGTTTGGAGAAAGTGCTTATTAATTGTGTTGCTCGAGAAAAAAAATTCATAGCAATTGTGAAATATATAGTGTGATGGCAATACCATGTTCACTTATGGTCCTTCAAAATAAGTAAATCATTATTACAATATCACTAATATAAAATAAGTCTTCACAAAATATATATTATTTATACAAAAAAAATTGAATACAATAAAATGTCAAACAATAGATCTAAGAATAATAACGGCACTTTTATTGAGACGAAGGGAATACATGGTGCTATTGATTAGTGGTAGTCACAGGCATGGGCGATCTAGGGGTATTCCTCAGTTTTCCCGAGAATACCCAACTATTTTGGTACACTTTCATGTATATATGTGTATATACTTGTATATATTAATGTATAATGCTACAATTTGCAGTATTTTTGTGTATATCAACCCCAAAAAGGTAAAAAACTGGCCTTTCATTTAGAAGTCTAGAATCTAGAAAGCAAATATTGGTTTCAAGCCTATGAATTTGATTTTATTTCAGTGCTACTGGCTTTATTTTAGCCTATGAATTCAATTTTTTTTCTTGACGTAGACATAGGAATACCCAAGATTCAAATCCTAGCTCCGCCACTGGTCACAGGATGCCACGATGCGTGTGGGTTATTCTTCAATCCATGCAACATCAATATCAAAGGATTGTGGATGTTCATCTAGTGGCTGCTAGTTGTTGCCTGAAATAAGTTAGATTTCAAACACCTGAAAGACATATAGTAGATCCTTTGTTTGTTCAACGATTCGATTTTCATATGGAATAAGCTTGTGCTCTTATGCCCGTTGTGATGATGTGAAAAAGGGACGCTAAAGCTTGATTGATTACCTAAGTGGGTCCACGTGTCTTCGTGGACGAAACGAAACAAGCTGCCTAGGAGTACGGATGAAAACGGTCGAACTCGGGTCGAAAAAAAACCCATAACTGTTTTTTCTACTTTTACATTTGAATACGAAATCGAAAGCAAAAACAAGAAAGTTGAACACGGAAACGAACGCGAACTTACAAAATTATGGAATTTCGAAAACAAACTAATTGAAGCAGACTTACGTCGAACACGGTCGGTATAAGAAAAATCAATACAGAATATCGACCCAGAATGCATAAAAATTAAAAAGTGTCATTTTTGGCAAATTTTGAGTGCAAGAGAGCAAATTTATCATTTTGGTCCATCTAGCACTCTTTCTTTCGGTCACCCCAATCATATGCAACACAATAATAGCGCCACATGAAGCCAGATGCAGCCATGCAACACCAGACGAGGTGATTAGTCGGCGACTCTAGGAGGCACAACGGGGGTGTGCTGCCTACATAATGCGGCTCTGACCATCAGTATTCCGCAGCCTTTGCATAGTTGCCTAAGCAGTAATAATCGACAACAAAATTTAGAATTTTGAATTCGAGAATATTCGAACTAAAAGTAGAAAACGGTTGGAAAACTCTTCAACAGTTTTTCTACTTTTACATTTGAAATATGAAAACGGAAACGGAAATAGAAAAGTCGGACAAGAAAATACGAATTGATCGGATTAAATACAGAAAACGATGTGGTTTGGTTTGGAATATTTTTGTTCTGTTTTCATCCTTACCTAGGAGGGTGGGCGTGTGTAGAATTGATAAGAGAATGGAGGAGCGAGCAGGAGTAGATAACAACCCCTTTCAATTTTAATAAGGTATAGAAGAGACATAGGTATAAAATCGATGTTTGTGTAGTATAGAATCGATGTTCTACGATGCTTTCTCGTGATTCTCCCAATATATACGTGATGTTCTATGCCCGTCGCCTGGAAAAATCTAGGCGAATGGGATTATAGCAAATCCCTAAGAAATAATTTTAAATCCACAACTTTAAGTATCTAAAATGTACCTTTTATCTAATATAGTATAATAATTTAAGATGTAGTCTATCACACCTTTAAACATGTACGTGTCGCACCTTACCTTCTTTGTGGTAAGTGGTAACAGAGTACGTGGTGTCCTGAGGATGACCTCGTGTCCGCTAGTTGCCGTGGGCCGCAACCTTTAGCCTCGGCGTGGGAAAACGGACTGGGCTAGAAATCTGGGCCCAAAGAGCAAATGTATTTGGTGATCATCGCACTGCACGTCGTCTGCACGACGCCGCGAAAATCACGAACCCTCACCGCCACGCCGCCATGCGGGTCCTTAAAAGGAGAGCGAGAGGAAGAGAGGGTGACCGGATCAGCAGCCTCCCCGACGACGTCCTCGGCGACATCGTGTCCCTTCGCCCTACCAAAGACGGCGCCCGCACGCAGATCCTCTCCTCCCGGTGGCGCCACCTATGGCGCTCTGCTCCTCTCAACCTCCACCTCAACGACAACGACCCCGCTGGCACCAGAATCCGTGCCAGCGAGGTCTCCCGCATCCTCTCTGCGCATCCTGGTCCCTGCCGCCGCTTCGTCATCATGCCTTTCCCCTATGACAACTATTATCGCACCACGACGACGACCATGGATAGCAGCTGGCTCCGTTCCCCGGCCCTCGACAACCTCCAGGAGCTCATGTTCTACTGCGACCCTCGGCCTCTGATGCCATCACTACGCCGCTTCTCATCTACGCTCCGTATCGCTAGCTTTGGTGGTTGTACTTTCCCAGATGGAAACAATGGCGGCGTGCTGCTCATGCCAGTTCTTGAGAGCCTAACCCTCATGAACGTCAGCATCTCGGGGAGCACTTTGCGTGCGTTGCTCGCTAGCTGCCCTGCCCTGCAGAGCTTGGTACTAATTGACACCTGGTACGTCTCCTCTCTATTGCAAATCGTGTCCGGTGGCCTCAGAAGCATCAGGGTGTCGTCTTATTATGGGAGAAGATTCGAGCTGGTCATCGAGGACGCACCGTGTCTAGAAATAATACAGTGTCCAGAAAACACGCATATGAACATAATATCGGTAGTCTCCGCACCGAGGTTGGCGATTTTGGGACAACTCTATGACAAAACTCCTAGGCTTCAGTTTGGCACCACAGTTCTTGAGGTATGGACACCTTTAATTCTTACTTTCACCGGCCTTCATAAGTGATCCAATTAATTAAGTCCCTTCGCTTGATCATGATGTGTTAATTCTTTACTGTCAAAACAATTGATATGCTAATTCTATGCTTATCAACTTAGGGATCGAGTGTTGTTAGCATGGCGGCCGCGGTACACAGTGTGAAGGTTCTATCTTTATGTAGGGTGAAACTATGTTTGGATGCGGCTATTAACTTACTAGAGTGCTTCCCCCACTTGGAGAAGTTGCACATCAAGGTAATTCCTTGCACCATGCCAAAGTGTTCTATTTATATCGATATGATTGTTTTAAGGGGGGTTGTTTGGGACTATTTTCTTTGATCTCTTATGTTGACCATTGACATCGTATTTTTTTTTTTCACTTCCCTTTTCAGGCGACAAGTGTCTGCGTGGAAAATGCTTGGTATCAAACGAACCCAGAACGTATTAGCGCCCTTACCATCCGAGTGAGGAAAATTGTGCTAGAAAACTATCAAGGAAGCAAATCACATGTTGACTTTGTCAACTTCTTTTTAGCAAATGCGAGAGCATTGGAGTCACTCGAGTTACGAGTTAGAAACATTACTACCAACAAGTGGATTTCGAGACATCGTAGCTTGCTCAGCATAAACAGTGCTTCGAGAGTTCCACAGGTCACTTTTGTGTCCCTTAAAAAGAACCTAAAGTGATCAACGAGTGCACGGGTCAGCACATGACCTTCTTCTGCATGCTAAGCAAGTACATAGTATTGTATATATGTCAAGCAACTATTTTCAAAGGTTTCATTAGTAGGTCTAATGACATCAATAAAGGTACATTAGCTAGGTTCTTAGGTGGGATGACGGATATTCAGTGACGTTAGTCATCTTGCCGCCCGTGTGTTGGCATTTGTTATCTTTTCCTATCAACTGATTTTGTGGTGATGCTACATTTCCTTTTAAATAGAGAAAAGCTCTTGAGATGTCCAATTGGGTGTCATTGCGATGATTTGCAATTCGCATGTATCCCTATCAAAAATATATTTTTGTTTCCTCCGTAAATGAAAACCTCTTTTTTTACTACTTACAGGCAAACATTCGTGGCATAAGCGGAGAGAGAGACTGCAAGAGAGTCAGCCCCCCGCGCCGCTCCCACGCGGCGGCCCGGCGGCAAACCCGCCACCGTGCCGCTCCTCTCACTTCCCTCCCCACTTCCGCTGTGCCGCCGCACGAGCACGCCACGCCCGACAAGGCCGCGCGACCGGGGCTGGGATGGCGGCGGTGGGGCGCGCTCCTCTCGTCCGGTGGCGTGGCGGAGCGGGATGTCGCGGGCCGGCGGGCGTCGCCTAGCTCTAGCCGCGTGGGGCTCGGCAAGGGTGCCTGGTCGGGGCTGCGACGGCGTTGGCGTTAGGCCCGTGCAGGCGCATTCCGGGCGGCGGCGGGCGGCGGCGACGGGTTTCTTCCTTCTTCCCCCCTCGGTTGTCCCCTCTCCCCCTTGCATGGTGCCGCCATTGGGGCCGGCCTGGGCTGCTCGGGGGCACGGGCGACGGATCCGGTGCCCGCGGCCGGATCCGGTGCCTCCACGCCGGGGCGGCGCCCGTGGTGTCGCCCACGGTGGGGGCGACCGCACAGGCCCGACTCCGGGTTCTCCATTTTGGCGGCCGGATTCGAGCCCGTGGTGGCGGGCACGCGCGGCGGGCGGTGGCCAACATTGGCTGCAAGTGCCGGGGCCGGGCGACGACGGCCGGCAAGTGACACGCCAGCTGCAAGGTGATGCCCGGTTCCGTGTGCCCAATTTGGAGGGGGTGGCGGCCGACGCAGCTTTGCGGCCGCCGTGTGCGCAGTCGGGCGTGTCGATGCCTCTCTAGTGGGGTTCCGCAGGATGGCGGGGGCAGCGGCGACAACGAAGACAACTCGCTTTGACCCGGGTCTTGGCCTGACACCGTCTTTGGGGATATCTTGGGCGAAAGCCTACGCGACGGTGACGCCTGTGGGCGCCGCTTCCCCTGTTGAGGGTGTCGCGTTCCCTGGCACTATCTTCCTTGGGCGAAAGCTCGGTCCATCTTGGATGAGTGATGGTGGTGTCCCTGTCGTCATTCCCTTCTTGAAGGCATCGCTTTTGAAGTTCGTCTCGGCCACGACGTCGCCTTCGGTCGATACTCTTCTCTTCTCGGTGCCCGGTATGCGTGTGGAGGGGGACTTGCAGTGTGAAGTCGGAGCTGCTACGTCAGGGGATGTGGCTTGGCAACGATGACATGAGGCGAACCCCTCCTTCGTGGACCGGACTGCCACGGAGGTCGAAAGCGTAGCGTGGCGAGGCGTAGGTTCAAGATTGGAAGTCGGAGCTGCTCTTTGTCTGAGCTTGGCAACGATGACTTGTTTTGGCATCTCGTGTTGGGTTGTTTGCCTGTTTTCTTTAGGTTCGTCTGGGTCTGCCATGAGAAGTCGGGGCTGCTGGTTGCCTTGCAACCATGCTCGTGTCATGAACAGAATTGGGCTAGCCATGGACGGGCTGAGAGGGCCTCGAACCGGTCGCGGCCGGCCCACGAGGGGGCCAGCGCCAACGATTGGGCCGCGCCCCCCTGCCGCCCCTCCCTTCCCCCCACTTCCGACTCTGCTTCGTCTCCAAGTTAGGATTATCTTAGGTTTTTTGGTGTGTAAAAGAGAATATTCCAATCTATAAGGAAAACTCTTATTAGGAAATAAATAAATATTGCTTATAAAAGGTATTCCAATCATATAAGGAAACCTTATAGGAGATTGCTTAGGTCACAAATCCCACTAGCCGGGCTATATAAGCAAAGGTGTGTAATCTCTTTGGGGATAAACAAGCAATAAAAAATACTCCCTATCTATCTCTCTGCAGCTGTTCTTTTGTAGGCTTCGTCTTGGTATAAATACTAGAGTGCTTACAAGAACATCAAGATACTAATAAATCCTTAAAAAAAGTTAAAACCCATTCATATAAATTTTTTTTAAAAAAAATGTCACCAGAAACGTCAGTGTGGACGAACCAGAGGCCGGCTTGGATAATGCAGTACGCTGTTGAATGCCTGGATCTTCTTCGTCAGTGTGGAAGGTCGTCGGCCTTCCCACAGAGGATGGCGTTGGTCAGGATGGCGTACTCGTTGGAGAAACTCTGCTCCGACGTCCATACCGTGCGCTAGAACTGCTGGCCAAGGTACTGACGGTCCCAGATCGCCGACCGCAGGTTCCACATCCCATGGTTGCCCATCAACACCAGGATCGACAACCACCCGTTTGGGTACGCCTGATCCACACATCACAATCGCCATTGTTCAGTTTCAGTATTTCAGCAATGTTCAGAGAAGTTCAGAGCTTTCATTCTTGATTGAGGAGTGGACTTTCAAGTTAATTTTACGATTACCGTTTAATGCACTACTGGTTCCAGGCACAAACTACATGCCCACTGGGTTGCATCTGCAGTGAGCACCAAAGCTGGGACCGAGCAATTGTTGTTGAAGTTTAAGTCACTAGCTAGGTTTTGATGCATGGCAAAGCAAATTGACTGCAGAAGTTAAAGCCACTGAATATCACCTTGTATACTATAAGAATCAAGAAATTATGCCAACATTTGGGATGGTCTGCCCATGCCACTAGGTTCCCTAGAAATAATTTATTAGGTGAAACTTGGATATACAAAATATGGGAAGCATTTTTTTTGTGACCTGCAATTTACAGCTTGTGCACAGCTGGATATTTCAGATTCCCTGGAAATTGTTATATCCCAAAATCAATGTGTTGTCTGGTAGAGTGTCATATTTCTTCTTGAATGGATTGAATTATGAAATATTGCATCACATCCAGTTTAGGCATTGGAGAAAGCATACAGTTTTTCTTTGTACAAGCCATTAATTATGACAATATTGAAATGATCTAAACAATCTTCCCATATTGTGCTGGCAGCAGGGTTTAGTTCTCTCCGACTTTTCGTCAATTCCTCAGTACTAACTCTAATACAGGCAAGCTGTCCTAATTGATCAATTGCAACCTGGTAAAACTGTTACTTGCTACTAGAATGCACCTTTTTCAATCATGACAATTGCAGGGTTGTTGTGTCAATGCTTCTATGATTGTTGTTGCTGACTACTTGACGGTCTTAGTGAGGTACACACAAAACTTCTGTTATATCATAATCCTTCTGATCCATTAAATGCGATGCGGCTTCATTGATGATGTGTGCGTCAAACTTACAGGAAAAACGTTGGCTCCAGTCTGCAATCTGGGTTTTAAGTGCCTGGCATGGTTACATGTACATTTCTCAAGTACATGACCACGCCTTCCTGATCAGATATTTTAGTAAATCATATCCTTTGATTCCTGTAATTTTGTTGTTGAGCCATGTGCTTCAATCCATGTAACTTTATTGTTGAACCATTCTTTGATCAGCATGTCACTCTGAAAAAGAAGGAAGCCAACATACGATTCATGTGTGGAGACAGTGAAACAGAGGTTAGCATGCGAGATATAGGTTAAGTAATTGTTTACTGGATGGGAAGGGCTACAAAAATAAATTCATTTGATGGGGTTGGGTGGAAATGATCGAGGTGGGTTCTAGTTTTATTTTTTTACAAATTGTATCGTGTTGTGTTTTTTACGGGCATTATACTAGTAAGTATAAGTCACTAGCTAGGTTAAGAGGATCTGGATATGAAGTTACTTTTGTGAAACAACTTTTTTTTTAAGAGCCCTTTTACAATGGTTGGAAATACTTCCCAACCCCTCCTCATTCCTTTTCTTAATTACAATTTTCGTCAATTTATTTTGATTAAGGGCAGTTTCGTCTTTGCGCCACTCCCTCTCACCCCTAACCCCCCCGTGGCCCAACACACGGCCCAAACGGCACCCATCGCCCTCGTCTCTCCCCGCTCGCCGCCACACCCGCCCCGCCGGGCGCCATCGCCATCGCCGCCGTTCCTCTCGCCCTAGCCGCCGTCGCACCCGCCGCCAGTCGTCGCCGGAGCCGCCACCGCCGCACTCCGCACTCACGCTGTTCCGCACTCCCGCCGACGCCGTTGCTTGCCTCCGATCGTCGCTTTCATCACGCCCCACTTTTAATGGGTCGTTAACCTCTCGTATTTTTCGCCCCAGATCACGCACAAATACGGTCATTAGTGTTAGATAATGGTATGCAGATATAATAGAAATCCGAGCTTTAATAACGTAGGATTAGAAAGTCTTACAGTGGCGAATATGTTATCAGAGTTAGTCAACCGAAAGCGGTGGATTAACTATGATCAAGTTGCCTCATACTCCACGTGCAACTTGAGCACGGATGGAAACCCTTGGCAACTACATCTTCTTCCTAAGCAAACGCCTCTCGGACTCCCTCACGAACGCCGATCGTTTACCTTGACAACGATCTTACCTTTGGATGTGCCGATATCTGTAAAAACAGAGGGGTGAGTACAAACGTACTCAGCAAGTCCAAACCAGGGTGGTTTGGTAAATTAAGAGTTTGGGCCCTAGCAGAGTCTCTAAAACTGCTCTCGCTAGTTCCCGAAGTTATCACATCTAATCATCACCTTCACATATCACAAAAGGTTAGTTAAATCTAATCATAGATGTTCATGCCTAGCATTCGCCCATTCCAAGGACGTGGCTATTCGAATAGATTTATGTAACTCTGCAGAGGTTGTACAAATTTTCCCACACGATAGGCACAGTCTTCCCCATCCGGTTTGGTTCCAACAGGCCTAACGAGATCCGTACCCGCTTGAGTGCTACTCTAGGTATATTGGTATAATCTTCACCACGACTTCTCAGGGGTTGGAAAGGATGACGCATCATCCTAGACGTAGCTTCAATACACACTACGTCCGACGTAGCTTCAATACACACTACGCCCGTCGTGGCTTCAATACACACCACATAATCATAATCATAAATCTGTGCACTTAGCACTGCGCCACTGCGCCCGAACACTTACATGGAAGATCACTCAGCATCCACGCCAACCGGACCCTGGGGCCACTCTCCCCATGTCTGTTCCCAATAGGTCGTTCGCCTACTCCGGCCGCCTTGGCTCCCAATTATACCTCAACCCAACGGGGTGTGAATCAAGCCGTCCCATTTATCGGCGTGTGGCTGTACAAAATATCGCACTAGGTAGAAGGTCTATGAACCGGTCCTTAGGGAGGCGAGTATCTCTCTGCAGGAATCCCCTCACGGCAATTCCCGTAGTAACCCATCTCACAATGAATTACTATCACCCACCTCTTTTGTTGGTTAGGGTTCATTAGGTGATCTTAGGTTATACTTGATTACAACGTATGAGCGTAGATAACGTGGATGATTAAGTCATCCGGCTTAGCTCCACAGCTACGTTATCAGGCTCATACCACTATATACTAATCCGCTTATCATCATCATCATCATTATATCCTCATATTAAGGTCATGATTAGGGGGGGGGGGGGTAAGGACTTGCCTGAGATGTTCTTACTGATCGGCACTGGCGTCGAATGTCTCTAACGTACTCCGGGAGAAACCTCTAATCCAATCGTCGAAACTACCTCGTGTCGAGCGATAAAACCTAGCTTGAACTATGGCACACAAAACAAGTATAGAACATTATGGTGGTAATAGGTTAGTTGCATGGATCTAGAATTTAGATAAATTATGGAAGTCGTTTCATGCGAAACGGAGGTAAAGTGCATGAGTTATGGAATTTATAATATTAATCCCTAATTTATTAATTAGGGTAATATTATAATATAATTTTATCATGTAATAAATTTGGAACTAATTACATGATAAAATTCCATAAATCGAATAATGAATTTACAAATTTTTCTCGGGAATTTTTTCGGGCATGGGAAGTACTACTTATAAGATCCCCGTATGCGTAACTCGGGTGGCTCTAGCATTTACCCTACGTGTACCCAACCGTGTGTGTCACCCTACGTGGCTGACCAGTGGGCCATGGGCCCAGCCCACGGGCCTTGTGGACGTGCGGGACGGCGGCGAACGGGAGTGGGAGCGTGTCGGCATCCCGCTCGGCCTCCCCGTGACGCCGTCAAGGCGGGGTAACGGGGCGGCGGCGCGCTTGACGGAACAGACCCCTCGTCCCGTTGACTCGCCGGGCGTGGCGGCGTTCCCGCCCGGCTGTGGCCGGAGTTGGCCGGAGTCGCCCGTCCCTTGCCGTGGAGGGCTAATAGAGCTCCCAGCCCGCCTTGCTCCCGTTGGGGTGGTGCTAGGGCGCGGTGAGGGCCGCTCCCACGACGGTGGTGAGTCTTGACGGCTTTCGGCGGCCACCGGTGGTAGGGCGACATAGGGAGGGAAGGGAGGCCTGGACGGATAGGATAGATAGAGGAGATACCCAAGGGACTCACCTCACGCTCAAATTGGACCCGAACGCATCGGAGAGGGAGAGCAAGGCGGACGGCGCCTATGGCGACGGTGGTGCCCGATTTGGGGGCAATTGGGATTGGGAGAGGAAGGAGGGAGGAGAGGGTGGTCGGAGGCGAGCACGGTGTGTTCCCGACTCCGGCGGTCCTCGTGGTGAAAGGGGCGGGGTCGATTGCGGGCTGGAGGTGGCTATTTATAGCCTCGCCGCCGGGGTGTCCGGCGCGGCGATATTTTCCGCCTTCGCCGATCTTTTCCGGCAGCCTCTCCTGTGTGTGGCGACCGTGGATAGGGGAAGCTAGCCGGATCGCGGTACGACGCCGTGAGCTGTCCGTCGAAAGTGGCTTTGTCCCGAGGTTGATGGACGCCGCCTCGACGACGCATAGTCCCCCGAGGCGCTCCCTTGGCGCGGAACGCGCTCCTCGTGGTCCGCGGGTCGTGACCGACGGCTCGCCGGAGTTAGTGACGACGCCCAGGCTTGGTCTTGCCGCCCAACCGAGCGCGTGCTCCACGAGCCGGGCGCGATGGTGGACGCCACCGGCCGGCGTCCCATCGCCGGGCGCTGTTGGTGTTCGAAGTTCGGCGCCGCTCATGTTGAACCAACCCCGTGGGTGTGAATGCCGTGAAGGGGGCGTCGTCCGGCTGCGCCTCGTGGCATCCTTGTTTGGTCGTTATTACACGGGCGGCGCTACCGGGCAAGCATCTTGCCGCCCACAATGGCGTAAGGTCCGGAGCCGCCGCCGGGCGTGGACTCGGCCATCGTGGCGTGGGGGGGGCGGGTGGTCGTATATACCGCCCATCGAGAGGATCAATGCGCGGCGATCGCGGCGCGTCTCCGTCCGTCGGCCGGGCTCGATGTCTGCGGAGAAGCAAAGGGGCCCGTCGGCGTGTCCGGGAGCGCCGAGGAAGACGATGACTCTGTCGCCGTGCTCGTCTTCGAAAGAGAGAGGGATACGGGGGCGGTTTGGCTCGTGGGCTTGTCGAGCTAGGCTCGGCCGCCCGCCTCTCGATCTTTGGGCCGCCCACACGCCGAGAGAAAAGAGAGGGACAGAGGGAGGCCGGTTGGGCCGAAAGGAGAGGGAAGGGAAGGAGCCCATGGCTAATTTATTTCCTTTCTATTCCCTTTCTTTCTTTTCCCATTTCTATTTCTTTTTCTCCCTATTCCATATTTCATGTATACTAGTATCTTCCTTCCACTATTTTTTATACAAGTATGTATATATTCTTAGGGCCTTTATTGAGCACTAATACATATACACACTTGTTTGGAAAGAATACATATTAGTATACATGTTTTTGCATGTCCCCAATTATTCTCATTCCCATGTATACTTATATCCATGTGTAGATATATACCTTCCTCTTGTATTTATTCAAGCAAGTATATTCTAGGGATTTATCGTTAAGCACTTATATACATATGCTCGTTGGAAAGGACATATATCTGGATACATGTATGAGTATACACGCCCTCATTGTCTCCCTTGAATTTCCTAGGGCTTATACATGGGCCAGGAGCATATATATTCCAGGAACTTATTCAGAGGTGCTTGGAATATATGTCTCCCCACACAGGTAGTCTAGGGTTCGTAGATTTATTCCCAGAGAGAATGTAAATCATGCTCATGCAAAAATATACTTCCATAATTTAAAGTCTAGATCAAGTATACATACCTTGGGCACCATAAGCTCTCGCAAGCAACACGGGAGTCTAATTTCTATATGGTGGATTTTGAATGCGGGGTTTTTCAACAGGGGTTTGGTTTGGCGTAAAAGTAGATCAAGTTTTAGTTTATTTCAAAAAGTTCAAATTTTTAGTGAATTTTAAAATGATGCAAAAACACGGGTGTTACAAATCTACCCCACTTAGATGAATCTCGTCCCCGAGATTCTAGGTAAACTACTGAGGGAAACCTAACAGTGTCTCAAGAGAAAGGACAGAACAGATTAGAGAGGGTAGGGGAGGGTTTACTGCCTTACAGGGATGTCCTCGAGAGAGAGTCCTCGGATTTTGCCACTTCACCAACACGTCGGGCAAGGGGTACACCCTACGCCTTCTTGTCGGATGATAATTCCACCTCTATTAAGAAGATACCACCACGCCAGGGTTATATCCTAGTGTTTACGGCATATTCTTGATCGATGTTGGCTGCTTGATTTTTATTTCTTCATTCTCCTTTTCTCTACCCCACTTAGAGAATTTAACCTCCATATTTTCTGTTGCGGCATTCTGATGATGTCCTTATTCTAGTAGCCTCTTCTTGATATTTCAAAATTGTGCCTGTAAACTATCAATGATATTTCTTCTCTTTTTTCTATTTTTTTCTTATTTTTTTTTTTTCTTCTTTTTCGTTTTTTTTTTTTTTTTTGTGTATTCCTTTCTGCTTTTCTTTTTCTTTTCCTTCATCATCATCACTCATTTCATTTTTTTTTTGAAAGGAAATGGCACCAACAATATTCATAAAAGAAATTTATTCCATGCCCGAGGCTATCGACTTTTCGTCAGGGCCTCTCATAGGGTAAGGGGCGCATTACAAGAATATACAAAACAAGCGATGCTACTAGCATGGAGCCTAGAATGAAGAACATGGTGAAAATGACCTCTTCTTCATCCATACACATCTTGAGGGCTTCGGTTCACTTTGTGTACTCCTTCTTCTTGCTATCTTCTCGGATCTTCTACGGACGGTGTTCCTCCGGGTCTTACGCTTGATTCCTTGAAGCCGGTCTTGTGCGTGGGGTGGGATTTGTGTTTGAGTGTGGAGTGTCTGATGCCGATGGAGAAGCTCGAACAACCTTTATAGGCGGCCATTAGCGGGTTTCGGGGCGGGTGCGCGGCCGAGTAAGGCGCCATTACCGGCGAGCATCGCGTATAGTGGTGTCGTGGGGTAACAAAGAAGAGCTAGCTCGGTGGTGGTCGGCGACAAGAAACCTCGGTGACGACGCGGCAAGGACAGCGTGCGTGACGGCGACGGCCGTGCCGAGGAGGTGCGGTGTGAGGAGGACGGCGCTTGCTGTGGGGACAGCGGCGTGACGCTGAGAGGACAGCAGCGGCGGGGGAGGATGCGAGAAAGAAAGAGAAAGAAAAAGAATGGGGTGGGCGAGAGAGAGAGACAGAAATGGGAAGGGGGAGGTAGCGAATCGCGGCAGCGTGTACTGTAGCTACAGGCATGTTGTCGCGTAGCGCTTTGTTGGGGCGAGGGGACTGTGCACTGGACGCGTGCCAGTTAGGTGGGGTCGAGTGGGGTCATCCTTTTTTTTTTCGTTTCCATTTGTTTTTTTTGTACCCCAATTATTGGTGGTCATTGTCCAGTTTCCCGACAAATTTTTGAAAAGGGATGGGAGGGAGAGGCAAGGATCTGGCTGACGGTGGGTTAGAAAGAAGGGTTAGGGGCTTGAGATGACAATCTATAGGGGTAGTTCAGTAACTAACCACTCAAACGAACATTACAATAGACTTACCTGTTTGTGAGACGTATGAAAATAGTAGTCACGGTGAGCTTACTGTGATGGGACTTGCTATGGCCTGATTGGAGTACATAAGAATGCCTTTTTGAAGCAATACCTGGCAATTGTGTAGAGTTAGACTGGTAACACTGGCTGTCAGTAGTAAACAGTACTTTGTTAATCTTTGTGAGGCAATAAATATGCTATTTGTGTACAAGGATACAACTTGCATCAATTTTTGGACCAATCAGTGTACTACTGTTGTGAGTATTAACTAATTGGTTATCGCTGGCAATCAGAAACCTGTTGTACTTTGTATTGTTCCGGCAACAAAATATGCTATTAGCCCGCTAGTTGAAATCATATGTTAACCAAGGTAGCAGATTGCAGCACGCACATGGTAGTTTGCACCAATCATGCAATCCATTCGGTTGAAACCGGCCCCAAGTTCAGCAGCTGACACCATCATCAACGAGTAATCTATCTTTTTGTTAATGCAGGAGAGAATGTCGGGTGTCGAGTACAATGAAATTGCTAGGAAGGTGTTTGACGATGAAGATCAAGCATTCGAAGTTTTATAACAGCTACGCTAAGACGAAAGGGTTTAGTGTCGGGAAAAGCTACCGTGGAGTGGGACAAATGGCCATAATGAGAGGACTCTTCGATGTTTTGTTTGCAGCCGTGAAGGTTTCCGTGAAGCAAAGGAGTTTTCCAGGGAGAATAAGCAGCGGAAGCCACGGAATATCGCCTTCGCCAGGTCGCACAGCGGGCTGCGCTACGTTCAAGCTGCTGCTTTCGGGCATGGGGTAGATCCCGCATCCCACGCTCCCGACGTCGTTGCGGCGCCGGCGCCCGGCGGCGCCGCTTCCTCTCACGGCGAGATGCGACCAAATTCACAAACCCTAGAAATCAAACTATAGAACTTGAATTATAGACACTCTAACTATACAAGTCCAAATAACTTTGTTCTAGTTATGAATGTACAGTTTACCCTCCATTAGAAAAAAGAACTACGAAAAAGCAATTGACACTCATTTATTTAGGTTCCTAACACCATAATTTTTTAGAGGCGTTGGGAGGCGTTACGTGTAGTATGGCCCACATGTCATGATTACCGTGAACGTCTCCAGACGCCCCGCACTAACGCCTCTCCCAATGCCTTTTCTTATTTTGGGCCCACATGGACATACTAATATGCACAATGTAATTTGTATTTATTAATGTATACAAATATTTTATTATAATATTCATTTCTGTTTGTCTTTTTTAGTGGATCACGAAGAACGTGAACATAGAAGACAGAACAGTCGTCGAAGAGTTATGCCTCATTGTCTAATGATATGAAGGAAAAAAAAAATACTTGTTAAAGGGCGTGAATATTAGCGTGGATATAAACGTACTGTATCTGTCCTAATATGTTGGTCGTTTTAGCGATACAGTAAAGATTCTTTAACCAGGACGATGCCTATGCCCAGATACATACATGAATACATTTCTAAACGTGGACATCTCACGCCAGCGCCAGAACATCAAACATAATATTAGGACAGAGGGAGTAATTGATTAAGACAACGGATCGTGCAAACCAACCTATCCATACAAAACTCAAAACTTCGATCCGTGTCGTAGTGTTGATCCAACGGGGATAGGCAACTTGGTTGATACATCTCAATTGAGAATAAACAAATGTCTTTAAACGCACGTGCGTGACACACGTGCATGTTAACCGGAAAAAAAGGAACTTTCAAAGAGAATTGGAATCATCCTTTTGAAAAAAAACTCTTGGAAAAAGAAAAGAAAATAGACCTCCGATGAACGCACCTGAATCAAACTCTGAACTGATGCACGCCTCCTCCTCGACGGACCTCCTTCCTCTCTCCTCTCTCTTGCTTCACCCAAGTCGCAACCCTCGACCTCTTCCCCTCCCCGCCCCCTACTCCATCTACGAACCGCAGATCCATCCATCCATCCATTCATCCGGTTCTGACCGATTCCTTCACCTGCTGGTGAGAAAGCACAATTGATTTTTCTGCCCCGATCCGCAGCGGCGCGCGGAGATGAACTGCGAGACCTGTCAGCTGAAGGAGCTGGTTCGATACCGATCCTAAGCCCCTGCCTCGGTTTCACTACGGTTCTTTTGCTTGCTTTCTTGTCGCTTATTTTGACGATTTTTTTTCTGGGTGTTTGGGCCGCAGGAGCTGGAACCGACGGAGATCAGGGATGTGCTGCGATGTGAGTGCTCAGATCTTAGCTTTTTCGCATCCCTTGTCATCTCTCTATCTTCGTTCAAATGGGTCTTTTATTACCCCCAACAAATTGCTCTCTATTGACACGACACGGAAACCCTAATGTGCTGTAGTCATTCACATGCTTCTAATGGTACTGTATCCATTAACATGCTTCTTTGTTGTTGTTATGGTTCCAATAATTTTTGGAATAGAGGAATTTCATCTTGCAGTTTGAAATCATGATTATGATGGTTAACTAGTTAATTTCACCTAGGTTCCCCCCATGGGGAAACATAAATGCTGTATGGATGTATGGCGGTGGAAGCTTTACAAAAATTGGGCTAATGGTGGAAACTTAAATGCAAATCATATTATATACTACACTACACTATGTTGTGTATCTTTCACTACTTTGTTGTGCTTATATTGGTTCCATAGTCCTTGCTGCTGTGAGTTAAGCCTTTTTCTATATGATTGAGCTCCTTCCGTTTAGTTAAACTTTATACTCGCCCTGATTATTAGTAACTGCACTTATCACTTAGATGACTTTATGAGATTTTTTTGAGGATCTGTATCTTCCTTAACTTGAGGTCCTTGTATTAGTAATAAGAAATTGTTCTCTATGTTCTATATACTCCATAGCACCTGCTAATGGATATGGTAAATATGAACTATGCTGCAGGCATTTTGCACACCATATTCTTCCATAGAACCCTCAGCCTGGTTCGTCCGAAAGATGTTGACTGTGATTTCCTGGAGATCACTTATGTGAGTATTTCCCTGCATTAAGATCTGGGTTTGTTTTCCTCAGATTATCATGGCAAATCAATTTGGTTCTGTTATTGTAATGCTCTACTTAGCTGTAGGCTGTAGCCATGAGCCATGGTTCAGTATTACTGTTACTAATATCGAGATTAGACCTAGAAGTGGATTAGCATCCGCAGTCAATCAACTTAGTTCAAAAGGAATCCAACTAGTGAGTCATGCATCCAATCCAAACCGTTGTCATGCACAGAAAATCCAGTCCAGTACCTCGCCAATCCAAATCCAATTCAATCTTCCAAATACTTCTGGCCCCCAGGCACTCACCGTTCCAGCAGCCCGTTCCAGATTGCCGGCATCACCAACCTTGTTCGACATTGTTAGGGTAGAATGAGTAGAAGCAAGAATTGGATCGAGAAAGTGAAGAACCTGGAAGAACACGCGGAGCAGGCGGAAGTTGGTCTGTTCTTAGAGGGGTTCAGAATTTTGGTAATACAATTGTTGCCTTTATCGCTCACGTCTCTCCCCTAGTGTCCCCTTTTTTCATCCGGCGCTGCTGGTGGCATGTCCAAGCAGCACAGCTAGCTCTAGCTTCTATGGATCACGCCCATTGTGGCCCGGATACGCGGACACTAGGATGTCTGGCCCGTTTGCTGGTTCTGGCTCGCTCAGCTCATGTGACGATGTTGTTGGGTCCGTGCTCGCGTTTCTTGTTCAGTATGTTCACCCTCCCGGGCTGAGCAGAAAAGCATGGGGCACCATCATAGATGTGCTCGCCATGGTGCTCATGCAGCCTAAACAGGTGGTGTTCCCGTCCGAGACGATCCTTGCTGCACCAGTGTAGGCCAACAGCACCCGGGGCCATGAGCAGTAGCGGACCCAGGATTTCAAAGTAGGGTATGCCTAAGCCCTAAGCTAAAGAAAATACATTATAAATTGAACAAGATTAAAGGAAAATTTTGTTGCCTGCGCTTCCAAATGCCTACAAGGTAGGCTGCAATATGGTTTCATGGGCTGTTTTTGGATGAATAAGATGAAGAGAACTACAATATTAAAGCTTAACTATATAATACATATGTGTATACCTATATCTACTATTTTTTGCGATAAAAATGTAGGGTATGCCCGGGTATGCAGGTCCGCCCATGGCTATGAGCAAGGACGATTAGGCCGGAGTGTGTTGACGTTGTACATGGCAAAGGTGGCCAAGGTACGCAGACGTGATCCGGCAAGCTGGAGAAGCATATCACCACACACTTATTAGGCCACAGGCATTACCACAGTTGCAGGAACAACCGGATGAAGACGATGCCACGAGCAACTGCTGGACTACGATGCACGGATACTTGTCAAAGCCGTCGTATCAGATACTGGATACTCATCGGATACCGACGCTGATGATCAGTATCGAACATTTTTAAATATTTTTTAAAAATAAAATAATTCCGATAATTTGTTGACACCTTCCTGATTCTATCCCGATACTTAAAAACCCTAACCCCCCATTCTGTGTATAAATACACCCTCTATGCACGTAGGACCCTCTCAACAGTAAGAGTCACTAGTGAGGACCAATAACAGAAGACATGATGAAATGCAAAATAATAAGGAATCAGGTACTCTAATAACCTTTTAAGTGATTTTTTGAATTATGAATTTATTTATATTTCTATTAAATATAAGTATAATATATATATTCGCTTATCCCGTATCTGTATTTTTGAAAAAAATGGCGTATCAGAGTATCACTGTATCGTGTATCCGTATCCAAGTATCTGTGCAACATAGCTGCTAGAAGCTAGAGATGCCGTGGTGGAGGTGCTGCTGCCGAACTGGGAGAGGCACTGGGAGAAGGGAGAGGTCCAATGGATATTTGGATATCCAGCTCTTTCTTTCCGAACCATCCAATGTGTTTGGATCATGGAAAAAAATTTCAGGCCCAAACAACATCCATAATGAAATCCAAAGTGGGTTGAATATATTTATATCTTGGATGATCCAAATCCATTGTTAGGTCTAATTGAGATCTACTTTTCGGTAAACCAGAATCAAAAGGAGCTAACTGATTTTAATTTGTAGTTTTAAAATTTAGAATCAACAGATTAATATATGCTTTGGGCAGCAACCCATGTTTTGTGTGTGAAATCCAAAGCTTACTCAAGCAGGCGATACTGCTCTCTTCCATGCCCCCTGGCACACGCTGGTCCATCCTCCGTCGCCACAGGCACGGAGCATCTTCGAGCACAAGGGAAAGAAAGAGAAGATGTGGTAGATAGAATAGTTCTCTAGAAGGAATGATGCATGACCATGATTTACATCTAGGGAGGGAGAGAAGCGCACAGGAGGGAGACGGTATGAGGAGGGCGGCGGGAGCTGAATTGCACGGCAGGCACGCATAAGATTCTCAATGGTGACTGTAAGCGCGTTGATGGCCCACTGACAGATTAGTTTGCATCGTTAGATTTAGAGGTACCGATTGATCCGAGGATTCTAATATAGAGTGGATAAAAAACTTTTGGGTAAGATGTATTTTCAATTCCCTGACTCTTTTGTATTATATAGATATAGATATAGATACATTGTACAACGTTTCAACAAGCGTTTCAGCAAGTTGCTTTCTCCGTATCAGTTTCCAACTTAACCACAATGACAGATGTATTCTCCAAATATGATTACCTTGCTTGTTGCAGTCTAATAACTTTCTTTCATTTGCATTTTCTTTGCCACTGCTTACTTCACTGTTTTCATGTGTTTAGGTACAATGTGGTCTAGCGGAACTAGAAAAGGAAGTTGATGAAAAGATAGACCAGTTCATTGCTTGGGTGGAGAAACACCCAAATCGCAGAAGCCAGGTCTGAACTACAACAATTAACCATTTTAATATTATGCTGCTGTTTACTTCTGTTGCTGCTGAATTATGTCATCTTTCTTCTGATTAAGATTAGTGGCTGAACTGAATATCTCAGATATGTCTCTCCTTCTTCTTCGACGAGAAACACAGACACCCAGGTTGGTTTGGCAACAAAACAGAGCGCGTTTATTGGGAGCAGTGGTTCATCAATTTGCATGTCATGAGCCCAAAAAGATACAGCAAGTCAAACAGCTCCAAAGGGCTGACAAACATCCGAGGTAATTTGGTTAATTAAATTTTTATGGCCTTCGTGAGGTTGTCATAAACATTGAATATAGCAGTAACATTTTGTGCAATATGCTCGTAGCGAATGCCCTGGAAGAGACCAGCACAAGGCGTGCTGCATTGGAGTCATCGATCAACGAAGTGCTATTCCAGATCATAAACTTCGCCAATGAGAAAAAGGACCACATTCCTGCCATCCCTGACAGAATTTTCAATCACGAGATCATGATCCCAAGGTGAGTCTTGTATTTGATATCGGTCGGTCTGTGATAAGGCCCATCCTTATCCTTAGTTAGCCCAAACAGTTTTTTTTGTTAAGATTATCTACATATATCTCGATCTCCAGGTGACCCCTTTTCCTTGGACGTGTTGACAGCTCGGATCCTGTATTTGGATGGAACGCCGATACCATACGCAGAGTGCTGAATAGTGGGCACCCGTACTCACTTTAGGTGAAGGACGACAGCACGCTATTCTGTGTACATAAGAGTGTAACCTGCTCATCTGGCTTAGGGAAAACCTAGTTCGTTATTATACATAATGGTGTACCCTGCTCATCTGTCTTGTAAATATTGTGTTGGGATTGGGATCTTTCTCATCAATCAAATGTTCTTAAGTTTGTTTAAGTTCATAAAAACAATATCAATATTTATTTATGCCTCTAAATATGTTTATTATATAAAAATATATTTCATGATTAAATGTAATGATACTTATTTGATATTATAAAATACTAGTATTGTGTAAATAGATTTGATCAAGCTTAAAACTGTTCAGACTTCTTGAAAACCAATAGTTTGTGTCGGAGGGAGTATCATTTATGGACTCACCTTGGTCTGTATATTTTTGATTGAACAAAATGTAGCACACTGGTCTCCAGATTGAAGCTTCTTCAGATCAGATTATATAAAGTTGATGTGGAATCGGGTTTCCCAAGGTTGCTTTGGTCTGTGCTGTGCCCGGCCTGATCCGTTCATCCAGACATCTTGGGGGCCACTTGAGCTCGAAGCCGACCTCTTTGAGCTCAGATTCGCTGAACTGTGTTTAGGCCTATGGTCTCGTTGGAAAGCAAGATTTTCATGCAAATTAGAGTACTCACAATGCAGACTCTATCATAGAGTCCAATGTCATTTATTACCTCGGAAGTTTTAGTTTTTTTCTCATAAATATACTTCCACATCATCAAAATGCAATAAATATGAAGATAATAAATAAGCTTTAGGCTACATGATAGAGCCTCCAGACCATGAGTGCTCTTTACGCTAGGAGTTCAAGAATGCATTTACTTTCAAGAAAAATTGGTTGCAGGGCATTGAAAGTGAAGTTACTTTGTTACTGGACACTCTAGTTTGAGATAAATCTGCTGAAAGACACTAAAAGTATTACAATATTGGTTAGAGCACCTAAATACAGTAGCTTCTAGCGTGTCTATATTCGACTTCCTGTGATAGTGAATTAAACAGATATAGATTAAAAATTTTAAAATAGGTTGGAGTTTCCCTACTTAGATAAAAAAATATTAAAATATTCATTTTTCCTCCGGAGAGAAAGCAGTTTTTTCCTTTCTTTTTTTGCGACTCCCGGAGAGAGAACAGCTGTGAATGTCGTTTTGGTCGGTGCATAGCACAACCCTGCTCTGACCCCTAAAAACAGGCACGGAAACCACGTCCACACGTTCCGCTGCCATCACCACCGTCCTTCTCGCGCCACGCACCGCCCCGAGGCCACTGCCTCCTACTCTCCCTCTCTCTCTCTCTCAAAGTCAGCCCCCGTTGGGACAAGCGAGGTGACACCCACCTGTTCGATCGGAGGACGAAGAGCTGATCATCAATGGCGTCGCTGCGACCGTTGGACCCCTCGCTCGCCGTGGCGGCGGCCTCCTCGAGGCCGCGGCGCGGGCTCAACGCACTGCTGTACAACGGCGGCGGAGGAGCCTTTGCTGCAGCCGCTGTACGGCGCCGCGGCCTGGTCGTCGCCTTCTCATCCCGCGCGGAATCTGTCGCTTCTTCGCCTACAAAGAGGTTACCATACATTTTGTCTCCTAGTTTAATTTTGTGCTTTGTTAGCCTCCATCCGTGAAAAGGCAGCGTGCGGCCATGCCCGCGGCCTTGTGGAGCGCCCCCTCCGTGTCGGCCGGCCATGACGACGCACGTACAGCTCGGCCCGCGTCGCCGGCCGCAGGTGCTCGCCGAGCTTCTTGGCGCGAGTTCGGCCGCTTTCGCGCGCGCGTCCTGCCTTGCCGCGGCCGGAAAACCAATTGAAAAAACCCAAGAGCCGAGCCGAGCCCGGACCTCATCAAAAGCACTGGAGCCGTCGGATGCTAATTCGACGACAGAGATTGAAAGAAAGTTACAACGTGCCCTTTTTCTCCGTAAAGTTACAACCGTGAACCTGGCTCCTCTCTCTCCCTTATCTCTTGCTCCGGACGCCTCCTCTCCTCAGATCGCGCGCCGGCGCCGCCCTTCCCCGACGAGCCCGGCCGGAGAGGTGAACCGCGCGGCATGGCGGGCGCCGGAGCTCACCGGCCTGCGCCACCGCTCGCTGCGCCGCTTGCGTCGTCCGCGCTCGTCTTCCCCGTGCGCCGCCCGCTAAGGCTCGTCCCAGTCTCAGGGAGGACGACTCTATCTTCTGTCCAGAAAAAGAGGGACCCGAGTCGCGGCATCAACAACGCATATTCCCAGGTGGGATGGTCCTATCCTATCTCAGCCTGTCTTGCCTCTCAACCAAACAGCACAAAAGTGGGATCACCTTCACCCCAACCCCATCCCACCAGCCAAGCACTACCGAAGTGGTACTTTGAGTAAATTCCAAGTATTCAAAACATATGTAGTTAGATAATTTAACTGTAATGTTGATACTTGACAGAATATACTGATCGGAACTCATTTGTTTTAATGAAAGTATTGTAATTCAATTCAATGCTGGTTCATTGTACATTTTGATCTGTTTTTTTTTTTTCAATTTTTAATGCAAATGACTCTAAATGAAATTCCATGTCTAGCTTTCCATTTACTACTTAATACGATGTCTTGTGGCCATATGCATTGACGTAGACAAGTAGATCACCTTTTATGAACTACTCCATGGATCTTGTCACAGTTGTTTCTTTACAATATATTTCCCTTCTCTGGCCTGTGAACTATGATCATTATACAGCAGAAAAGATGAAGCAGTTACTTGCAAATTCTGCTCTTACACACATGCAACTCTCTGAGTTCTGAAAGTCTGATTTCCAGCACTATTTTTATTCTACAGAACAAAGGAGAAGAAACAAATAGATCCTCCAAAGCAGGGTATAGTGCGTCTTCATGTTTGTCTGGATCACCAAGTTAAGTTTGGTGAGCATGTTGGCATTACTGGTTCGGCAAAAGAGCTTGGCTCATGGAAGAGTCTGGTTGAGATGGATTGGTCACCAAATGGTTGGGTCTGCCAGCTTGATCTCCCTGGAGAAACACTTATAGAGTTCAAGTTTGTGATATTAGGCAAGGACAAAATATGGGAGGATGGTGACAACCGTGTAGTTAATTTGCCAAAAATGGTTCGTTTGATATGGCATGCCACTGGAATAAGACAAAAGAGCCTTTAGATCTTTTAGGAACATCAGAGATTAAGTTGTCTGGAAAGAAGGAGATACATGAAGATGCTAAACTGTCTAGAAACATTGCTCTAGAAGATACGGAAATATTCGTAATGCTGGGGATGGTGATCTAACTCCAGAACTCGAGTCGAAAGCACACTTGGTGGCCTATGGCAAGGTAGTAATACCGTTTTCATGCGGTCAAATGAGCATCGCAATAATGAGAGTGATAGGAAGTGGGACGTGACTGGGCTTGATGCAGTATCACTGAAATTGGTCGAGGGTGATAAAGCATCAAGAAACTGGTGGCGGAAGGTTAGTTGGATTAATTCCCTATTTTTTTTTGTGAAATGGACACATTATTCCATGTGGTTTTATTTTGTCTACCTTTTGGTATCAGTAGTTAGATGTAATTCATAATAGTTGTTAACTGTGATAACTGGTTCTCTTGTGAAGCTATTATCTACAAGTATGTTTATTGCCTAGATCTTTTTAGGGACTTAAAGCTAGTGTTGTCATTTTTTGGGGTATTATGTAATATATACTGAAATTTCTAGGTAAGGCTGATTCCATTTGTAGAATTTGTAAAGCTTCCAACCGAGATTAATTTAAAGCTGAATGGAATTTCTTTACTAAGTAATATAAAACCATGGTATTGCTCAAAGTTTTTGCACTTCTGGAGAAAGAAAACTAATTTTATCTACTGGACTATGTATGTGAATTCACTTTGCTATATTTCTGCAGTTGGAGCTTGTCCGCCTGCTCGTGTCTGAATATGTTCATGATCAGAGTCACTTGGAGGCTCTTACATATTCTGCTATATATCTAAAGGTGCCCCCTCTTGCACCTTACTGTGCTATTAGTCAATAGGCGCCACAGATATCCAAATATTCCCCTTGAGCTTTGTTATCTGGATACAATGATATTGGTTAAATGGTTTTGGTAACATTCTCAATATCTTCTCTTGATCGCAGTGGATATATACTGGTCAAATACCATGCTTCGAGGATGGTGGTCACCATCGACCCAATAAACATGCTGAGATATCCAGGCAGATTTTTCGTGAAATTGAAAGGATATACTATGGGGAAAACACATCAGCTCAGGTTAATTGCTTCATTCCTCGTAGTTGTTACATCAACACTGTTCTACAAGTATTTTATTTATATCACTACTTATTTATATAAAAAAAGAACGCCCCACCAATGTTTTTGAGGCGCCGTGGTGAGGCGTGGGGCAGACCCCCCCTTCACAACATCTAGGTGTTTATGCTGGACGCCTAGGCGACACCATACAATCGTAAGACGTTGCAAGCTAGAATTTTATATGGTAGTGCAGGACATACATACCTTGTTTGTTCCCAATTCTTGAGCTCAGGTTCTTTTGTTCCCTTTCTAAAAGCTCTTATCCCATGTAGCATCCACCCCCCTTGAAGGAAACTACATGACAATTCCAAAATTCAGCAATCTATGACATGAAGAAATATAAATGAACATATTATCAGCTGCTGAGAATTAAATAAGAAACAATACACAAGAGGCCAAATTAGCAAGCGTGGCTTAGTGCGTTAGTTCATGCATGAGCATGACAAATGACATCATGGTTTGTCTCTAATAGTCCACAGATATAGAGACTGAAAGTCTGAAACTAAAGTACTGGACTCTAAAGCATACTAATTACTAGTCAACTACACCAAAGCCATACAACCTGAGTGCAGGACACAAAAAGGGCTGAGTGCAAATATCTGTTTCAGCACTCAAAATCCATCATCAAACTCATCAAGATCAGCAGCATTGTCTTCTTCAGTAGCAGGAACATTGCCATCTTCTTCACACTCGCGCACTTCCGTATCATCATGGGGGTCTTCAACTTCATCTTCCTCTTCCCCATCTTCAGTAGCAGTAGCAGGAACATTTCTGGAATGTCTATAATATTGAGAAGCAGCAGCAGCTCTCCTAGGAGGATTACGGCCCTGCAACGCTTGTGATGCACCGTGGCTTCATGTCATGTTCGGGCGCACGCATACACCCAGCGCCGCCGAGCCAGTGGACGTGCGCCGTGCCCTGAACGCGCAGCCAGCAGCCAGCGGGCTGGCTCGGGCTGAGCAGGAACTCGGTCCAGGCCGAGTCACGCTAGTGGCTGAGAAGGAAGGGTGGTTAGCTGATCGTTAGCTTTCTATTTTGGTTATTCCTAAATTAGTGGATATGTGATCCGGTTGGTTGGGCCGGAGGCCATATATCTCTGTAATCGTACTTTGTCAAGGTTAAGCAAGTTGAAACCAATCTCCTCTCTCCTGTCTTCTCAAGCCGCGGGCCGGGTATAACCCGGCGACGAGCAACCGGCGTGGGGTATAACCCCCGCCGCCACCACGGATCAAGGCTACGAAGTTGCGTGGCGAGGTCCTCCCCCGTTCTTGGCTGAACGCCCTTGACAACTGGTATCCAAGAGCTAACGATCCTCTTCTTCCCGGCCATCCGAGCCCTCCACCGCGCCTCACCACCCTTCCAAATTTCGCCACCACCATCTCCTTCATCCCGTCCACAGCCACGTCGGCCGCCAACCATGGGCGATGGCAACCAACACACCATGGCCGACCGATGAAGGTGCTCCAAATCCCCCACCACGACATGTCGAAGATGCAACCGACATGGCCGGGCATGCGAGAAGATCGCTCGTCGTCCCGCCTCAAAGATCCCCACGACGGCCAAAGACTACACGGATCGCCCACCGCGGTTCCGAAGATGGACTTTCCGCCATTTACGGGCAAGTCCGACCCACCGATTTTTATCAATCGGTGTGAGTCGTGATTTCAGCAACGCACCATGCCGAGGAGAAGGTGTGGATGGCGCTGCATAACCCGGGAGGATCGTGGTTCATGGCCCTGAGGATGAGGGCACGCCGCCATGGGGGTCGCTTTCGCGAAATTGCCAACCCGCGCCGGGCCGGGCGCGGTGATCTTCGCCGTTGTTCGAAAGCCTCGAAAAGCCGCACGGGACGGCCGAGGAGTATTCCAACCGCCTCCGGGCGCCTCGCCAAGCAGGGCGGGAGGCTCGGAGGAGGGCCGCCGGGTGCAGCTTCTACACCGCGACGCCGCCGCCAGCATTGCGCGTGATCCGGCGCGCCGGAAGTTCTCGCCAAGCGTTATGAGTTCGGGCGCGCCGCTGGAGCTCGGGTCGAATCCCGCCGACCGCCTGCCCACTTGCCGGGGAAGGCGGCGCCTGTGGCGATCTGCCACCCGCCCCACGCCCCACGGCAGCCGCAGTGCCGCTCTACACCTGGTGTCGCCACCTCCATCGCCACGTGCCCCGGCCCTTCCAAAGACTAATCAGGGGAAGGTGGCCAACCCACCAAGCGCCCTCTCGACGAGGGAGCAAGGCAACGCCGCCATCTTGGCTCTGCTAATCCGGCAATGAGCCATATTCGCGCGGTCACAAACACAGGTGTCGCCACATCTTCATATCGACGCGCCGAACTCACAAGAGGAGGAGCGGAGAGAGGCACCCGTGGTTCTCCTTACACGCGGCTGTCGGTGGCCGCCAACAAAGACTCATCCAACTCAAGGTACGCGGTGGGGTCACGCCTTCACCGCGCCGCCGACACCGCTCCACGCACGCCTTCGTGGTGTCAGGCCGCGCCCGCTGGCTGCCCGCGGAGACGCGCCCGCCGACGGCCATCAGGGGGCTAACGGAGCGATCTCCGCCCGGCGCCCTCCGTCAGCGCGGCCATCATCGACGGATCGAGTTCTCAAAGCCGACCAGATATCATGCCGCTGGCGGGCGCACGATGTCGCCCCCGCACCAATCGATGGCTCCATTGGGGACATCGCCCTGAACGCGGGCGGCCGGGCACCATGGCTTTCAAGCACGCTGGGCGGGCGTGATGGCGCTGCACGCACCTCCGCCCCCACCCCGCTCTTCATGCGCCCACACTGCGGACCGAGCCCTCCCGACGAGCCGGACGCCTTCGAGGACGCTTTGCGGCGCGACCGGGTTCGCATCGGCCCGGGGCGAGCCCACCGCATACCCCTCAAGCCCGCCTCGCCCCGTGGCACTCCGCCATACCGCATACCCCCAAGTAGCCGCACAAGGACGAGTTGGAGAGGCAAGCAGCGGCTATGATGGAGCAGGGGCATCGTGCGGCGCAATGACTCGCCTTCTCCCCGCCGGTGCTCCTCGACAAGAAGCCGGGATGGCTCGTGGCGTTTCGCGTCGACTACCAAGGAAATGAACGCCATCACGGTGAAGGATGCCTACCCCATTCGGGCCGTGGATGAGCTCTTGATGAGCTCCACGGCGCACTTCTTCACCAAGCTCGACTGCGCCGGGGGTACCATCAAAGTGCGGATGTGGGCCGACGATGTCCACAAGACGGCGCTCGCACCCATGATGGCCTATATGAGTTCCTCGTAATGCCGCTCGGGTTGTGCAACGCCCGCCACGCGTTCGTGCACTCATGAACGACGCCCTCCGCCCTTCCTTCGCCGCCGTGCTTGTGTTTTTGATGATATTTTGATCTACAGCAAGTCTTGGGCGGACCACCTCGTGCACCTTCGCGCCGTCCTCATCGAACTACGTCGCCACGCCTTGTTTGTCAAGCGCTCCAAGTGCGGATTGGCGTGCGTGGCCGCCTACCTCGGCCATTAAGATCTCGGCGTCGACGTGGCCATGGACTTCGCCAAGGTGCAGGCCATCATGGATCGCCGGCCCCGTTCGCCCATGGCGTGCGTGGGTTTCTGGCTTGGCGGGCTACTACCGCAAGTTCATCCACAACTACGGCTCCATCAGCGGCACCACTCACCGCCCTTCTCTCAAACAGACGGTTTACCGCTCGAGTGACGCCAGCGGCGACCGCGGCTCACCGGGACTCAAAGCGCCAGGCCACCACCGCCCGGTGTTGGGCATGCCGGGGGCCGCTTAAGCCGTTCCGTCGTCCGAGTGCGGCGACGCTTCTCACGGATTTCGAGGCTGTTCTCATCCAAGATGGCCACCCGACGCCTTCTATACCGACCCGGTTGGCACCACGGCACGGGCGCTTTGCTATGGGCCGGAGCTCATTGGTTTGGTCCAGCGGTTCGCCATTGGTGGCTACACCGTGGGCGCACTGGCATCGCCCGCGCAGACCACTACAACCTCAAGTACTGCCGACGGTAGCTTGTCCACCATTCCTCAAAGACCATTGGGTGGGCGAAAGCTGCGGGGCTTCGACTTCTCCGCGGAGTACAAGCCCGGGGCCACTAACGCCGGGCCGCTGGATGCGCCCGCCCGAGGCGGGACATCGAGACCCGGTGCGCCGCCATATCCGTCCGCGCTTCGACTTCATCGACCGCCCACGCCAAGCCCAGGCCGAGGACGCGGCCCCAGTGGCCCCTCCCGCCGCCCGAGATTGCCACCGGGCGCCGGGCCCCGCGGCCCTGACCATCGTCGACGGCATGGTGCTGTTTGGGGCGCTCAGACATCCCGCCCCCTCGCCACTACTCCGGGAGCTGGCCACGGGCGGTCCATGAGGGAGGCCACGAGGGCGTTCAGCGCACCGCACCGGGCTCCGCCCCAGATTTCCACTTCCCTAACATGAAGGAGTTGGTGCGATTTGGTGAGGTCATGCGCCATCCGCCAACGCTACAAGTCGAGTACCTCCACCCGGCGGGCCTCTTGATGCCGCTCCCGGTGCCGCAGGTGTGTGGACCGACATCGCTGCCGACTTTGTGGAGGCCTTGCCGCGCCCGTGGGAAGTCGGTGATCCTCACGGTGGTGGATTGCCCGAGCAAGTATTGCCACTTCATCCCGCTGGCACACCCCTACTCACCGAGTCCGTTGCCCGTGCATTCTTCGCGGTAAGTCGTCCGCCTCCATGGGGTACCGCGGTCTATGGTCTCCGACCGGGACACCGTCTTCATGTCTTTGTTTTGGCAGGAGCTTATGCGGCTCATGGGTACCAAGTTCCGCATGACGACGGCGTTCCATCCTCGGTCGGACGGCAGTCCGAGTCGGCCAACCGCGTCATCATCATGTATCTGTGGTGTCTTACAGGCGATCGGCCGCGCCAATGGCTCCATTGGCTGCCGTGGGCGGAGTACCTGTTCAACACCGCCTACCAGTCCTCTGCGGGACACACCTTTCCGTAGTCTACGGGCGCGACCCGCCATCGATCCGCTCTTATGAGCCGGGCGACACCAGTGGTGCGGCTGTCGCCAAGACGATGGCGGAGCGCGAGTTCTTGGCAGACATCCGCGGGTCCGCCGAGGGAAGCACAAGCCACACAAAAGCTGTTCTACGACCGCAATCACCGCCAAAGTTACAACCAAGTTGGTGGATCGGGCCCGTTTCCGTTTCGCTACTGCCTCCTCCTCGCTGGCCCCAAAGCCACCGGCAAGCAAGCTCATTATTGCGGGCCGCATCGCCGGCCATCGAAAGTCGGCAACGACGCCGCTGTCCGCTTGTTTCTTTCCTTCGCCAGCCCGCATCCACGATGTCTTCCACGGGTCTCCGCCAAGAAGTTCCATGAGCGAGCTCCCCGGCCGTTGCACCACCACCGCCTCCTCTTCGACATGGTGCCATCGACCCAGTCATCGGGCGCCGCACCGCGGCGCTATCGTATCGCCGGTGGTGTGCCCCAAGCCCTCATCCAAAGGGTAAGGCGTCGTTACCGCTGGCTACATGGGAAGACACGGGCGGCGTTCAGCGCTAAGTACGGCGTTCCAGCTTCGAGGACGAGCTGATTCTCTACGGGGAGGGAGATGTCATGTTCGGGACGCATCGCATACACCAGCCGCCGCCGTGGACGTCTTGCCGTGCCCAGAACGCTGCCGACCCGGCCAGAAGCTCGGGCTGAGCAGGAACCGTCCAAAGCGAGAGTCAGCCGGTCCAGCCGAGTCACGCTAGTGGAAGGAAGGGTGGTTAGCTGATTGTTAGCTTTCTATTTTGGTTATTCCTAAATTAGTGGATCTGTGATCCGGTTGGTTGGGCCGAAGGCCATATATCTCTCAGAATCGTATTCTTTGTCAAGGTTAAGCAAGTTGAAACCAATCTCCTCTCTCCTGTCTTCTCAAGCACGCCCGTGGGTTATAACCCGTGACGAGCAACCGGCGTGGGGGTATAACCCCTGCCGCCACCACGGATCAAGGCTACGAAGTTGCGTGGCCGAGGTCCTCCTGTTCTTGGGCTGAATGCCCCCGACACTTCATCAGCATGCTGCCATGTGAGATCATCGACACAATCAGACCCTCGAGCACTTTCGAACAGGCACATGCAATGAATCAGCCCATTCATTGTCCCAATCAAACTCCTCAATGACCAGAGGGTCATATTTCTTGCTGCAGACATTGAGTTGCGATGCTTTCCCGCCACGCCTAGGATCAAGACACGCGGAGGGTGTGTGCGTGGGTGGGTGCGAAGGTGATGGTTAGGTCCTGGTCTTGTTTAGAACCACCCCCAGCCTTTCCTTCTCAGTTAGGGTGGTTGGGTGTGCTGTTGTTTTGTTCCGCGAGCTGGGTTTCTTTCTAAATCCAGCTCATCTTGTATTCCTCTACCTCCTGCGTAGTTTGAAAAAAAAAAGGTGACCAGAAGTCCAGAACTACCAAAACCAGGAAAACTATACCCCAAGTTCCCAACAAACGCCCTAGCCCGCGACTCGGGTGCATTTGTGCACGGCTACAAGTCTACAATACCACAATGATATTCAGACTTGAGCTGTTAAAAACACATTCATTCCGGTGTTTCAAGATTTCCCCGAACATGCTAATGATAACTGAATTGAGGCCTTCTCGATCTCCTTCCGCACTTCTTTGATTGCCCGTACCACCGTTTGAGAATGTGCCGATAGAGCTCGCCGCAATGGAATTCAATCCCGCCTTTTGAAAGATTCTGCATCGTTTGGAATTAGATTACTCAATTAGGGCTAACCCTAGAAGGGTAGCAATATAGTGCATACATGGGCCTCTTGGGCCTAGCCTCATGGGCCAACACTACTCATATTCTAACACCCCTCGCAGATCAGAACTACCGCCGCAGCCGAGTTTGCGTGAACCACCTAAAAAGAAGTACAACACAGAGCCCCCAACACGCAACTAGCCACCGGTGATGTTGAGGCCGGAGCGAAACTCGGGTGAAGGTCGAGGACGGAGACCCTTGGTGAAGATGTCGGCGAACCGGGAGGTGGTCGGGACGTGAGGACCCGAACTTTCGCCGATGGCGACCCGATCACGCACAAAGTGTAGGTCCATCTCCACATGCTTGGTCCTCCGTGCCGCACGGGTTGGTGGAGAGGTAGACGACGCCGACGTTGTCGCAGAGACCAGCGTGGTCCTCGAAGAGAGGGTTGTGGAGCTCGGGCAGGAGCCGCCGAGCCGACGCCGCCACGCCAAGAAACAGGGCCAAGGTAATTCGCCAAGACTGGGAGAGGGAGACGACCGGCCGACGCTTTGACGACTGGGACACCAAGTTGCCGCTTAGGAAGACGGCGTGAGTTTGAGGTGGAGCTGCCGAAAGTCTCGACACCCGCCTGGGCCACAAGCTAGACCAGCCTTATGTGTGGAGACCGGTGAAGCAACAACCGTAGTCAACGTGCCGTGGCGTGGAGGTAGCGGCGAGGCGCTTTTGAGAGCGCCCGTGGGGCTCTCGGGATCATGCATGGAGACAAATGGCCGCACGACGTAGGTGATGTCCGCCCGGTGAAAGTGAGGTAATCGTACACCAAATGAGACTCCCGTACTCGGTAGGGGTTCACATCGACTGCCCTCCGCCTCGACAGCCTTGCCCCGTGGTGTCAATTGAGTGGGGCAAGACTTGCGGCCCGTCATCCCCGCCGCTCCGTGATATCAAGAGTGTAATGCCGGTGAAGAAGAAGCCCGGTGGGGACGAGGCTCGGCAGTGACCCCGAAAAGTGGTGGAGCGGACCCGCATCCTTCACAGAAACTCCCCGCCAAGAGCGCCGATGATGCGGTGCAAGAATGAAGGACCGAAGCCGTGGAGGACAATGTCATCAACATAGAGGAGCAGTGTACGCAGCTTTTGGCTCCATGGTGGTAGATAAATTGGGGACGATCCACTTGGCCTCCACAAAACCCAGTTGACACCAAGAAAGCCGCAATCCGAGAGTGCCACGCCCGAGAGGGGCCTGCTTTGAGTCCGTGAAGAGACTTGTTGAGCCTACAGACCATGTTAGGACGAGAAGAGTCAACGAACCCCGCGGCCGACGCAGCAGACTGCCTCCCGCAAGGTTCTATGCAGTGAAGGCGTTTTTGACATCCAAATGATGCACCGCCGAGCCAGCAAGAGCCGTGAGAGAGCACCGTATGATAAAGGGCTTTGGCCACACCGGCCGGGTCCCTCATCATAGTCAACGCCGGCCGCCGAAAGAATCCGCTGAAGAACCCAACAGCCTTGTACCGCTCCAGTGGTACCATCGGCCCGCCGGATCCCAAGTCTCGTTGGCGGGAGAGTCACAGACTCCTTCCATTGCGCTGGGCGCCGTGAGGGTCCGACAGGCGCGCCAACTAAGAGGCATGGGAGACTCAGGAGTCGGCATCGCCGCAAGAGCCCGGATCAGAGCGACTGCCGCGCTGGCATCGGTGAACGTGGACGCTGGCCGCTGGAGAAGCGAAGGGTGGTACACCGCGCCACAGCACGGGCAGCCGGGCCGCAAGGGCCAGGAGTAGGCGCGAGCCGTGGTGAGGGTGGTACCGCCGGTGAAGGAGAGGCCACCGGGCGGCGCGGAAGCGTGTACCGGCCACAGCCCGGGCGCCGTAGACGGGGCGAAAGCGTCCGGGGGTGCAACGGGCACCCGCGGCGCCGCCATCCGAGGGAACGCGGTACCGGGCTGGCCCGCCCACGGGCAGGGCCGCGAGGGGCGAGGCCACTGACTCAAGACAAGGTGCCGGGAGTCCACTGACTCGCATTGCTGTGCCGAGTCAAAAAGCGGCACTCTGGGGTCGGGCGAAGCCGGGACACGGTGGAGCAGACCGCAGAAATGAAGAAAGGGGTGGCTAGGCCACCGGGTCGGGCCGGGACACATCTCGAAGAGGTCGAGGTCGAGGGGAAGCCAATGTGGTGGTGGAGAAGCGTAGAAGGGTAGCAATATAGTGCATACATGGGCCTCTTGGGCCTAGCCTCATGGGCCAACACTACTCATATTCTAACATGTACCATACCTTTCGGCAAAGGCTGAATTAACTCTTCTGCTTGATCACAAAGTGGGCAAGCAGCCGATGAGGAAGTCCTCTCTTAGCAAGACAAACATCTGTCCAATAATGGTTGTTCATTGCAAGCCAAATGAGCTTGCAGTGAGGAGGAGCCCATGATTATTTTTCCACGGAGAAAGAATACATTTCATTGCAAGCCAAATGAACTTGCAATGAGGAGCCCATGACTTCAGATTCTTTTCCATGGAGAAAGAAAGCATTTCGAGTAGTTTTGCTGAATCTTTACTAGAATCGTAGAATATATTGTAAGCTGGGAAAATATGTAGAATAGTAGATTGTAGTATAGCTTGACAGACTCAAATGTTCAAGCTCTAGGGAGACCAAGGCATCAGCGACTGGTAATAAATATGCTAACAATATGTCAAGTAGAAGGAACATGTATATATACTAGGCATGGACAAGGGGTGGCTTATGGATAGAACCATCCTCCGATATCCTTGCCAAATATAACTCAATATACATACAGGTGTGCTGGGCTTGGAGTCCAAGGCAACAAAACTAAATAGGATGGCGGCTGGGCTAGGGCCTCATGGCCAGCCCAAGCCCAAATTTGTCAAACATATATCACTTAATGAAGACAAATATTATTCTAATTTTGTAATTCTGACCATTTACTATTTGATTCATATTAATACAGGATTTGCTTGTGATACGCAAGATTCATCCTTGTTTACCTTCATTTAAATCAGAATTTACTGCCTCCGTTCCTCTGACACGAATTCGTGATATTGCTCATCGTAATGACATACCACATGATCTCAAGGTGACGATCACATTTCACAATTTGGGATAACTTAATGGAATTGTTGCTCAGTCATGTTCTATTATCAACAGCAAGAAATCAAGCATACTATACAAAACAAGCTTCACGGAATGCTGGCCCTGAGGATCTTATTGCTACTGAAGCCATGCTTGCTAGGATTACTAAGACTCCTGGAGAGTACAGTGAAGCTTTTGTTGAACAATTCAAGACGTTTTATAGTGAATTGAAAGATTTCTTTAATGCTGGCAGGTTGTCTAATTCCTAATTTGCCCACATTTTCTGCATGCAGAAATTTTTCATTTTCACTGTTTGCTATAATAGACTGCTCCTATTAAAGCTACTATTTTTCAATCATGCTAATCCTGATATCCTATATCCTGCCTAAATTAGCCAGGCTGTCCTTGGTCTCTAGCCATGGTCCTGTGGCCCAGCCGCGCCTCCTGAATTAGCCAAATAGTGACATAAGTTTTGAGTTCCTATTCATAACGATTTGTCACCAGAAGTACCATACAGACATGCATTGGTGATGGTGATGAAGGCAAAAATATTGCACGAAAAGAATCAACGTCATTGAGTGGATCTGTGTTTTCTTATAATCTTCCTAAAAGTCTGAAATTCTTGTACTATAAATCGTTTATGTGCAAAACTAGGAAAAGTTGAATCTAGAATAATTAAATACTAAGAGTAGTTAAGAGAATAAATCCACTGTATGCCACTAGAGAACTTCCTAACCGTGATTACCATCAAATAAAGTCCATTCTCAGTCCATGCCTGCATGGTTTTCATTTCTTTTCTTGAACACATAGGAGAGTTGCATATCACTATATTAAGCAGAAAAAAGGTAAGATCCCATACAACACTCCAGCACATCCAACACACAGGTATTGACCCAAAGACCTAAGAAACTCCTTGAGCTGTGGCCAAGAAGTAAGAAATACCACGGGCACCGGTCAGACCCCAAAGCTGAATTTCCTCCCTAGCGAGCAGGAGTGCTTCAGCAATGTTTTTTCTCAAACACGCAGGAGAGCTGCTTCAGCAATGTTGGAAAGATAGTTTTCAATTTGCTTTTGATACTTTTCTCAGTCGATGATATCTGGAAAATTACTGAATTCTCTCTTCAACCTTCAGACTAGAACATAAATAATTTTGTGAATCATTTTTTTTATTCTCAACCATGCAGGAGAATAATATAAAAGAAGCTTTTTATGCTGCGTCATCTTTTTCTTTGTACTATGTGGTCAAATACTTTTTGGAATAATTATGTGATATGTGATACTGTAATGTGGGCTTTGCAGCCTAGTGGAGCAACTGCAATCTATCGAGCAATCTATGAGTGAAACTGGCTTAGAAGCTCTCTCATCCTTTCTGAAAACCAAGAAGGTTTGTTTTTTTGTGAATTTGCTCTTCACTTCCTAATATAAACAAGTACAATAAGTTTGGAGCTGTTAATTTGTACTACCATCACATATTAGCTATTTCTATGTTTTGGCAATTCCATAGAAAAGAGTAGCCTCATCTTTGCTGATGTACTTAAGTTCTGTTAGTTCATGCCTTGCTGGGTTTGATGCTATGCTAATTGGATAATGTTATTGGCCCTAGTGTGCGCCCTGCAATCCAGATTCAAGTCCCTTTAAACTTGAATTTGGGAGCCTATTCTTCTTAATATCTGACTAAGTTCCTCCTAGTGTTAGTTATTCTAATAAGTAAACAGCTGTTCCTGCTTATCTTTAACCAGTTTACACTTGATGGACCTGCTGCTCACCAGTGTAATGGTCATTTCATACGTGTATATGTGACTATTGATTGTCTCAGAATTTAGACCAACTGGAAGGTGCAAAAGATTTGGATAAAAATGGCGGTGTTCAAGTTTTGATGAAGACCTTGCTGTCATTATCTTATCTAAGAGCAATTCTAATGAAGGGTCTGGAAAGTGGCCTTAGAAATGATGCTCAGATAGCGCTATTGCAATGCGACAAAAGGTTATTTTGTCAAAACACAATTGAGAAAGTATGGGTTGAAATTGGATGCATGATTTCAATTAAATTGATTGATGAGATTTTTGCAGTGGCGTCTTTTGTGAGATTGGGCTTGAGGATTATTCGTTTGTATTGTTAAGTAGGTAATGACATAGTTGAAATTAAATTTGTTTCTTTTTTTCAATTATGATGCTTCCGTACATACTTTGTTTCTCATGGAATCAAATGTGGTTTTGTTTTGTTGCTATGGTACCATAAAACAGATATATCAATGCTCTTGAAGCTTTAGGTGGATCAACTTCACTTGCAGAGGGTCTTCCTACAAATACAAGTCTATGGGATGATTCCTTGATGCCCTTGTCATTGGCATAAATCAAGTTGGCTTTTCAGGTTGGAAACCAAATGAGTGTATTGCAATAGTGAATGAGCTTCTTTCTTGGAAGCAGAAAGGTCTATCTGAATTTGAAGGTACAATTTTACCTTAAACATATGTCATGCATGAATGTGCATCCCTAGTTGTGTTCTCATTTACTATGTGAGGAGTACCCTTCAACTACTGTTGTTTTGTACACAGGCAGTGAGGATGGAAAGTATATTTGGGCACTGAGACTCAAAGCCACTCTTGATAGATCAGGAAGACTAACAGAAGAATACTCTGAAGCACTTCTTTCTATATTCCCTGAAAAAGTCAAGGTGAGTTTACTGAAAAAAGAGTAGATGAGTCCTGTGATCATAAGTTTATCATATGCTACTGTGTTCCACCTGTTTTCCCCTCGGATATGTTACTAACCTTGGGGATTTGAGAAGATGAGCACTGCAGTAGTGGAGATGACTATATATAGGAGCCTCATGGACCATATGGCCTAGATGGACTTTCATACACTTCAACACCCCACTTCAAACTCAAGGTGGAAGTGGAGGATCTGAAGCATTGAGTTTGAGCAAGTGAAGCCGATGCTGCTCTTCGGTTTGTGCTTTAGCGAAGAAATCTGCCACTTGGTGAATATCTCAACATATTGAGATGATGTTGGCACATGGAGAACATGGGCACCACCAATGGGAACTCGCTCCCAAACAAAATGAAGATCGATCTCAATGTGTTTGATGCTGAACCGGGTTGGAGGACATGTAGACCAGGCTGATGCTGTTGTAGACCAGGGTAGCATGGCAGGGTGGTGAGTGAAGCTCGCACAGAACAACATTAGCCACAACATGTTACTCGGCTTCTGCTTTGGACTAATACAGTGGTCTGCTGTTTGGAGGGCTAGGACACAGGGTTGCCACCAAGGAAGACCGCATAGCCTGAGGTGGACCTGAGATTGAATGTACTTCAAAATGCACTTGAGAGGTTCATGATAAGGTTTCGAGGATCATGCATATGGAGACAGACTTGTTGAACACCATAGGGAGATATCCGTGTTGTCGCTGACTGAGGCGCTATCCATGGCCAACAAGAATGTACCAGTTCTGTGAGAGAAACAAGCCGTCGGCATTGCGCTGAACTTGCATCCTAAGAAAGTGATGTAGCCAGGTCCTTCATCTAGAACTCCTGCAAGGCATGGGTGGTGTGGCTAAGGAGAGCTGCTGATGATGCAGTGTGGACAATGTCGTCAACATAGAGAAGCAAGTAGATGACGTCTCCTTTTTTTGAAAGGTTTGGCAGGAGCTCTGCCTTTCAATTAAGATAGGGAGAAAAAGTTTATGTACAGTCAGGTAGAGGAAAAATTCCACGCCCCGTGGTACAACAGAAGGGTGCAAGCCCACTCAAAACGGAAACCCCTCCTAGGCAAACGCTCTTCCACTGTTCAATGTCGGTCTTTGATCCTCGCAGCTACCTGCCCCATTGTTTCTGAAGTGTTGTTGAAAATGCGCCTGTTCCTCTCTTTCCATAAGTTCCAAAATGTGTATATTACTAGGCCATTGAACCTCTTTCGATTAGCCGGAGGCACTTTTGCTAGCGACCTTCTCCCACCAAGGCATAATCTGTAGCGGGTCTTCCTGTTGCTGGCCCACTATGCTGTCAAAGTGCTCCCAAGTGAGAACTTGGTTCCAAACCGCCTTTAAGAAAAGGAAAGCATATACAGAAATGAAGACCGGTCTTCAAGGGCCCATTGCATAGAACACAATGTTCCTGATGCGCCATCCTCTTTTTGCAAATTTTCTGCCGTTAGGATTTTTCCATGAATTAGGATCCAGGTGAACACCTTGCATTTGTTTTCCGTTTGAATGTGGTCCCTTGGAAATTTTCCAAATGAGTAGATGACGTCTCCTCATTGGAATACTAACAGCGACAAGTCTGACTTGGCTTCCACGAAACCGTGAGTGAGAGCAGGTAGGCGGTGGATTGGCTTCAACACATAGCCTACTATAAAAAAGCAAACTAAACCCTAAACTACATGTTTCTTGTAATATGAAATCCTGCTTGTTTAATTTATATTGTTTTGACACCATGGATTTGCTTTTTACTCTCCAAATGTTGGATTTTGTGATGGGGGACCTGATGTGGTAGAGGAGTGCAATGTCTTGGTGGGGAAAATGTTATGGAGCAGCGTGGTGGTACTAAGGTTTTCAACCCAATAATGAGGATGGAGACTGCCTGAAATAAGATGGAGCGGACAACATTGTTGAGGTTGTGAATGGGAAGGTGTAATCTAGCAACTTCCTGCGTGAACAACTTCGTCGAGCACGTGGCAGGAGTACCTCTCGAGGATGAGAAGGATCTGATGGCTCCAACAGGTGTAATTGTCGGGTCAGTGTCGAGGATGGCGGGGATGAGGTTGCTGATGTTCTACACGTTGACTGCCTGAGCATGCAAATTGATGATGGCAACTACCTCATGGACCAACAGGGCAGTGCGAAGGTGCTGGTGTCCAGGGGTGGTTGACTTGAAGTCCTTGTCGGTTCGCGGTGGCCCGTTAGTGGGCTGCACGGGCCAGGCTGGGCATGGTCGCTGTGATGGCCCTTTTGTGTGCAGTGTGCCGCAACGGTCGAGGTTGTTGCTGGTGCACATGACAGCCGTGTCGCACACCTGGGCGTCTGTGGAGGCTTCCTGCTTGGCAGTTTGGGCATGAGCAAGGGAAGCAGTTCCTCTAGAGTTGGTACTTCTTGGGCACGAGCAAGGGATGCAGTTTCTCTACAGTTGGTGCTTCTGCAGTTGGGTGACTGGCAGGTCATGCAGGGTCACCCTCCAGTCACGCTTAAACTGCACGGGGCACCAACACAACTGCAGGGCATCAAACTGGAGGAGACCTCGTTCTTGAGCAAGGGCCGCCCCGCTGCCTTGGCCTTGCGGTGGCCGGGCGGCAGCACTATGCCAAGGGGTGTTCGTGGTCGGCGACGGTAGCAATGTTCGCGAACAGCAGCTGCTGCCATAGCGGCCTTGACCTCTGCATCAGCAGCTGCAGCGATGGTGGCCTCCTCATCCTTCTTGGAAGGAGAGGTGGCGCCTCGCCCGAGGTGTTGGCCTCGCACGTGGTGACTGTAGTTGCAGTGAGGTTGGCATCCTCATTGATTGTGAGAGAGGTGGAGACTGCAGCAGCCGAGGGAAGAATGGGGGACTTCTGGATATGGTGGGCGCAGCATGGGGGATCAAGCGTGGGAATTTTAGCGGGCGAGAGGCCAGCTCATGAAGAGGTGCAGCTGCGCCGGCACGCGCTAGGGCAGTGGAAGGATTAGGGTTTAACATCATTTTATCCTAAGTGCTAAATGCTAAACCGTAAACAGACCGTTTAGCCATTATTCGGGCTAAATGGGCAAAACAAACGCACCAACGTTTAACATTTAAATGGTCTCAAGGGTCTAGTTGGTGCTGCTCACAGGGAGTAAGCGTTTCGGTTGTGGGTCGCCCTTCTTTCAGAGCTGGCGCTTATGTAAGAGTTTGATCTAGTGCGTGTGTGTGAGTGTGTGTTTCCTGCTGTATTGGCTTTTTATGCCGCGTTTGACTCTCCTTTCTTAATGCAATGATACGCAGCTCTCCTCGTATTCAGGAAAAAAACATTTAAATGGTGTGTAAATGGGCTAAAAGAGCGTTTAGGCTAACAATTTTTAACCTATACTAGTGATACCATGAAAGCAAAGGTATTGCACGGAAAACAACAGATTGATTAGGTCTGTAGAGTACAAGCACATGTATAGGCAAGGATGATCTAGGGTTGGTTTATAGAAGTATGGCCACCATCGTATATCATTGCCTATCATGTCTATAGAAAACCATGACAGGCTCATGGATTAGGAAGCTAGGAAAGATCTGTAAATGTGATTGGATTGCAAGTTACAAGAAGGTGGGAGCAGGACATATTTGTATGAGGCATGTGTGTCCAAAAAGGAAGTGAAAATAAGGATAGAGTACCATATTATTTCATGCTTAATACAAAATAAAAATTTGTTTCCTTATATGAAGAATTCTAATTAGAGACCCGATTTCAACACTTTAAGCAAACATTTGTGCATGCTATGTTCAATAGAACATAAAGCCAACATTTCAACTTTAACTTTCTTGTGAAATATGGGTAAATTTTCAGATTGATTGTCTACATATGTAGGTTCTTAGGAAAGCCCTTTGAATACCAGAGAGAACAGTGTGAGAACATACACTGAGGCTGAAATTCGTGCTGGGTAATGTTTTTTCTTACTGAGTGCTCCTGCACATCGTTTGGGCGATACTGATATTAAGATTAGCATCAATCTGATTGATGTGAATCTAACTATTTAGATTTGTTTTTTGAGTGTTATTTTTCAGGTCTCAAAACTTTGCACTGTACTTTTAAAAGCAACTCGAGCAGTTCTTGGATCATCTGTGTGGGATGTTCTTGTCCCTGGAGTGGCCCATGGAGCCTTGATACAGGTGTGGGCAACTTCCATTTGCTCATTTTGCCCTATTGTTGTGTTCTCACTGTAATTGATGTATGTTTATTTCGTGAATCCTACACAATGACCAAAAAAAAAAAAAAAAAAAAGCTCTTCTTTTTTTATCGAAATGTAGTTCGAGACATGTTGCAGTATGACAAGATCAAACATGTTATCATTCAAATGATCAGCTTATATACTGAACAACAATTGTCAGTCACACATGGTGGGTTTATGCACGGCTAAGCTTCATTGAATGCTTAAATAAAAAGAGAGAAAAGATAGATTTGATGATAATTCGTAATAAATCATTCATGTAAATTGTTGTAGAAAACTGAAGCATAGACCATAAGACAGGTTTCTGTCAGACCAGGATATTTGATCTTAGCATTATTTCGGTTATGATTCATGAGTTGGGTTTGACCTTGGTTCATTAAAAAATTCTGGCCTACCCTTGAGTCTTTAAAAAATTAGACCAGTGGGAGGAGACATCTCCTGGGCATTTTAATTAAAACTGACCCTAGACTCTTACCTATCTAGAATGGCCACAAAGGTTGGCTTCACAATGGACAATTACATTCTGTTGGTGGCAGCTATTTAGGGGGTAGAGTGTGAGCCAACGAGGGCCTTTATTAGCCCAGCCAGAAATTCGGCTCACATGAGTCGAATGTAGGACCTATGGTGCTACTTGTGAGCTTTGCTAACCAGTCAAGTTGCAGGCTCACTCATCCCTTTAGTCTATAAAACCATCCCAACTCATCCTTGCTTGCTTGCCATATTTAAGTTGAAAAATCATGTGTTTATAGCATTGTTTCATTTTATCAGGTTGAAAGAATAGCTCCTGGATCACTGCCACCATCCATCAAAGAACCTGTCGTGCTAGTTGTAAACAAGGCTGATGGAGATGAAGAGGTATCTATAACAATTAAATCCTTGGTTTGTTGTTACTGTCTTGACAACTTCCTGATATCGCAAAGGTTTGGCTCCTCATTTGACAGGTTAAAGCTGCTGGGGATAACATAGTGGGTGTTATTCTTCTTCAAGAATTACCTCACCTATCACATCTTAATGTTAGAGCTTCGTCAAGTTAGTACCAAAATTATGGTTTCCCTTTTTAATGAATCCACTGCTCTTTTTCGAAAAAAAAAAATGTAATGCTACTTACATATGTTTCAGGAGAAAGTTGTATTTGTAACTTGTGAAGATGATGACACGATTACGAACACGAGGTTACTTGAGGGAAAACATGTCAGGTTAGGTTCTATTTTACTAACAGTTCATTCCATTCTTGTATGTACTGTGTTGCTCCCATGTCATGGAAAAAATATTTTCTTATTTTTAAAATTAACATATTTAATAATTATCAGTGTCTTACGAATCTTATATGATAATTAACTATCATAAAGAAAGTTAGAGCATTTCACAATGTGTTGTCAGATCTTTTTTTTCCCGAACACGCAGGAGAGCTGCGTATCATTGTATTAATAGAAGAACAAAGAGTCATACAAGGACCCCACACCCACACAAACACACACTTTAATACATGAGGATTAAATCACCATTTAACACAAGAAAGGTGTTGTCAGATCTCAAAATTGTATAAACAGATGGAAAATCATATGGTGCCAGCGGGGCGCGCTCTCATTCTAAAATACCATGTTGCCATGTTTCAAAAATCATCACAAAAATCATGTATTTTAGCTATACTTATCTTTATGTGTGCTACATACATGATTTTTGAAACATTGCAACATGGTATTTTTGCTAACGAGGGTGCCAGCCCCCTGGGCACCAAATCTGCACTCAATTCAGATTTGTGTTTTAAACTGTTAGTTGACTATTCTGTCAAGATTCAATTGTATGTCGATAGGGATTTGATTGATTTGTTTCATTTATTGCATAAGAATTATTTTTTCGTTGTATTATTAGCCTTAATGCTTCCTCTTATGGGTACCTTTGATATGACACCAATTGTAATCCTGCGTGATTCTGTTTGATCAATAATGAAATATACACACAAGCCCGGGACCTTTTGGCTGTGTGCAGCATTGCCCCTCATCTCTTCTCCCCCCTCTCATTTCTACATGGTATCAGTTTGATCCTGCCCTTTTTTTGTTAGCCTACTGATGGCAAGCTTGCTGTGGCTCCTCCCTCAAGCCATGTTGACTCAGGCCAGCGGGCCAGCAGGGAACCGTATCAGGGACTAGTTCTTTGTGTTAGATATGCATAGACCTAGGGGTCTAACTGTATATAACTTTCTTGTAACTTAAGTCATACCTACTTGACTATATAAAAGCCACCTCTTCAGAAGGGTTATTTCCTATTTTAGGTTCACATTTACTTTACAGAAACATTCAGTCTGGCGGATACTTGAGGTTTCACTCAAAGATCCAAAGTTGATTTTACAGAAACAGTCCGCGGTCAAACTTGCTATAGTTAAAACAATTCTGTCTTTGTCTCTCTCTCGCATTGGCCCATTCATCAGTTGGATGTGAAAAAATACTCTCCTTCATGGGACATTGGATGAGATTGTATATTGTGTTAAGTTGGCTGGTTATGAGGATCCTATTCATCCTAATCTCGTTTGTCACATCAACAAATCACCCCTATGGCGTCAAACAGGTGTTGTGTGTTTGGTACAACTGGTTTGCTTCCTACTTGCTCGAACTTCGGCTCTGTGGAAAGCTAAATCAGATACTTCATTGTTTGTCTATTGCCAGCCTCATGCACAGTTTACCTGCTCATGTATCTGGATGACATTGTCCAAACTGCCTCCTCATCGACCTTCTCGTCCAGCATCATTAGTCCTTAGTAGACATAGTTCTCGATGAAGGATCTGGGCGAGTTTCATCACTTTCTGGACAGGATCAGGAATGCGAACATGGTGGTCGATGCCTTCTGAGTGGTCTGTGATAGCAAATTGATACGACGTGGGAGGCGTGTAGTAGTTATTGGGAGCAAGAGTAGAAGGGGATAGCAAGATCGACACCACGTCGATGGAAACCCCATCTCGAGACACAGTTTTTTTTTTTTTCTTCGATGATGATAATGTTTACAGCAACTAGAGTCATAGAGTGCCCTTTATAACTCAGGTGCAATTCTTAACAAACTTCGGTAACAATTCTCCTAAATATCCTCCTTGCAATCCCCTTTGTACTGACCCAGCCTCTGGTCGATCAAGCCATGGCTTGGGCTCGGTGGGCATAAGCCTATATTGGCGGCCCATGAATGTGTCCACAACCTATTACATGCAGACAAGAACAGGTGGATGAGTCTGTCCTATTTTGAAGTTACAATTCTAACAGTTCTTTTTTAATAATGAAGGAATGTGTGGAAGTAGATTTTTCAGTTGCATACTGAAGTAGTTAACCTGACTGCTAATTTAGCACCACTTAGTGTTATTGAAGTATTATGCTACTGCTATGCACCCTTTTCGTGAATATGTTTGGTGAGTTTTGGTGCTCCTTTTTACAGGTTGGATGCATCATCCAATAATGTTGATCTTTCAGTTGTTTCAAACAAAGATGTGTGCTGCCATGTCTTCAGAGCCATCCAGTGGAGAAAAGTCTATCTAGCAGCAATTCTCACAACTGCCGACTATGGACAAGAAGTTAGAATTGTCTGAGGTTAAGTTTCTTTTGCTTCAAATCATCTAATCAAAGCATGCCAATCCATCACATCTTTCTGACTGCATGTTTTTACACATGCTCCTACTTACTTTTTTATTTTCCCTAACCCTTTGGGGCCTTCTCTTCAGCAAAAGAGCTATACTTCAGGAGTGAACGGTATGTCTGGTGTGCTTGAGCTTTCAGAGGCATCAATTGAATCATCTGGTGCAAAAGCTGCTGCATGTGGAACTCTTTCAGTTCTTTCCTCAGTGTCAAATAAAGGTACCAATTTCAGCTGAGATATCCATCAAATTCATGTCGATTTGTGTCGCCTACTTTGTTGTTTATCGATACCATACAAGTTCACAATATATCTCTGATGATAAGGAATCAAGTTAAATATCATGCTCATTCACAGAGCAAAATGTCATGTTTAGGAATGTTCTTGAATTTGACAAGTATCATTTATACAACCAGTCAATTTGCCTGGATGCTAGTAGTATGTTGCTGCTTATTAACAGAAAAAGGTATTAAACAGGGCAGATAACTTGCATTCCACCAATCCATATTTGTAGAATATATACACCCATGGTATGACTCAAAGCAAGTAAATCTAGCTGATAATGCTGTACATTCCTCCTTTAATAAATAACAAATTATTAAACATAGTGCTTAACCAAGGTGATCAAGAATAATCCTAGTTTTCATGCAACAATAACAAAGAATGTTGTGATAGCTTTTTATCTGCTACAAGCCTCAATTGCAAAAAATGATACTGTTAAAAAGTAATTTCTGTTGGTCGTGTTTATTGTAGATTGTGGCACGAATCTAGCCTAGTTCCTGGGGTTTGGTGTGTGTTTGTTCCTGTACTCGGGTTTGGGTCCTTCTAGGCTTGTGTACTACTCTTTTTCTACCTTGATGAAATGATGCACAGCTCTCCTGCGTAGTTTCAGGAAAAAAGGTCTGCTGTATGATAGTATTTATGGATCCATAGAACTTGTACATTATTTACATTAAGAAAAAACTCAACAGAACTGCAAGCTTATAGTAGTAAAACAGAACTGCTTTCTTGAAAGTCTTATGTTGCTTTCTTGAAAGTCTTATGTTCCATTTCCTGTTATCTTTACATTTTGCATTGATTATTGGGCAGTTTACAATGACCAAGGAACTCCAGCAGCATTCAGAGTTCCTGCAGGTGCTATTATTCCATTTGGATCCATGGAGGACGCCTTCAAGAAAAGTGGATCACTCAAATCCTACACTAGCCTTCTAGAAAGGATCGAAACAGCTCAAATTGAAAATGGTGAACTTGATAGCCTATCCTCGGAGCTTCAAGCCACTGTTTCACTTCTTTCTCCAACAGAAGAAATCATTGAATCTTTGAAAAAATATTTGATCAGAATGTTAGACTAATTGTCAGATCTACTGCTAACGTGGAGGATTTGGCTGGAATGTCTGCTGCTGGACTCTATGAATCTATTCCTAATGTCAGTCTCTCTGACCCTAGTTCCTTTGGAGCTGCGGTTTGCGAAGGTTTGGGCATCATTATACACAAGAAGAGCAATCCTTAGCCGTCGAGCGGCTGGTGTACCTCAGAGAGACGCTAAAGATGGCGGTTCTTGTGCAAGAAAATGCTGCAGCCAGACCTCTCCTTTTGTGCTTCATACAGTTAGCTCAGTTGACCATGATCCCAAGTTAGTAGAGGCTGAGGTTGCCCCTGGTCTTGGAGAAACCCTTGCTTCTGGAACCCGTGGCACTGCATGGAGACTCTTATGTCACAAGTTTGATGGCAAAGTCACAACTCTAGCTTTTGCGAATTTCAGTGAGGAGCTTGTGGTGCTCAATTCTGGACCTGCTGGCGGTGAAGTGATTCGTAGGACCGTAGATTACAGCAAGAAGCCGTTATCTGTTGATGCAACCTTTAGGGGCAGTTCGGTCAGCGCCTTGCCGCCATTGGACAGTATCTGGAACAAAAAGTTCGGAAGTGCCCAAGATGTGGAAGGTTGCCTGGTTGGCCAAGATATATTTATAGTTCAGAGCAGGCCACAACCATAAGAACAAAAAGTTCTGCTAAGATGAGTGGTTACATGGTTAGCTGAATAAAATGGATACTGGCTGAAGAACTTTAAGGACTCTGTAGCACGCGTAGCAGTGATCGAGTCTTTTTAATATATTACCTCAGGTAAAATAATAATTTGGCATAGGTTCAGCCATTCACTTGTATCGATATTGTGAACCAAAAAACTTACTGTTACGACTTCTAATGACCTTCTGATATACATAATGAAAATCTATGGGACGTCTAAGAACATCTCCATCAATACTACTCAAAACAGATCCCCTACTTTTGTTTGATAGTCATCTACTTTTTTTTTTCCTTCTTGTAACTCTAGCAATATTACCTAAACTATGGCACCAAAATTTGTTTTAGCAGTCAATGACATGTGGGACTTCTATGCCATCCTCTTCAAATGGATTGGATACGGATATCACTGATATTATAATTGTTTTCATATTTCTATTTGGATTGGAATATGGATGTTATCAACTATATCGTGATACGATCTCGGATGTTGAATATTCGGACATGGATACACATGGATCTAAACTAAGACGATTCAAACTTCGCTTCGCATACGGTCGGAAAAATACCCATACAATTTGCACCTGCCACTTGTTACCATCGTAATGTCCGCCACATGGATACATATTTACTTTGTTATTATTACCATCGTAAATATGATAGGTAGTCTATTTGGTTCGTTTGTTGCAGATACCCTAGTGCAATTTCTAGTGATTAGATGACTTGCATCAGGTTAAAGTCATGTACACAGGCGCCCGTGGAAAACTACTTCATTCAATGATATCATACTTTTGGTATGTGATTCATTGACCGCTCATGCTTTATCAATTGGGGGAAGTTAAAACTAGTGTCACGTATTCACATTGAATAATTCACAAAATTTGAATCTGAAATGGAGTTGTGCAAGTGGCCATTGCTAAAACAATTGATTTTGAATGTGCAAGCTTTGTAACGATGAAATTTGATTCATATAGAAAATATAGTTGTTAAATTCTTTAAAATGGTATCGACTCTTAGATACCAGTGAATCATGTGTTATACAGTTTAATTTCTTAAATGCTAGAATTTGTGTTACATGAATCTTCACCTTTTTATATTTTTTGACGGTAGAAAAACCATTTACCTTGTGCCAACAAAACAACCAGTTGACATTTAGATCTCAATAGGTATGGCCCGAATAAAAGACAAGTTTGTTTAAGCTTAAAGGTCATATCTCAATAAAAATGCTACCAATTACTTTATCTTACATAATAACACAGGCTCAAACATCAAATAAACACTTGATCACATGCCAACGCAGACAAACTCAAGCAGAGGCTGCACGGTACATCAACTACTTGAGCACAAATTTCATTCCATTCTCATATCGAGTTAGGAGGTTGTTGGCTCGGTCTTCACGTTTATCATTCATATGATCCTTAAGTTCACATGGATGATACCACATTGGAATAGGAACTGGCCATATGTTTATTGGTGTCTGGTCATCTTCAATCACAACAGCCTTCGACCCAGATGCCTTTAAATACGTAGTATTTTTTTTGTTTGAAATATTCCAGGATTCCACGGAGACGCTCACGGTACAGGAATGCAGTGCCTATTTCCTTATTTAATACAACAAAGTTCATGCCAATATAATTACCATTGACATCAAAAAGGGGCCCTCCGATACCAACCTTAGTAACTTCACATGTGGAGTAAGAAAAGAACTCTACAGGGAAGACTGTCTGTATCGGCAGTTATTATTCCACTTGTAGCCATTAATGTGCCTGATTTGTTGAAGATCCGACCAACAGCAACTACCTTTGTATCTATTCTATCATCGAGGTCGAGAGGAATTGCATGTTTAAGATTCACAGGATAACGAGCGCGGCAATTCTTGACACTGACTAGAGCAACATTGTAATGTAAACTGTAATGTAGCAATGTCCCATCTACATGTTGGTTGTTTGCGAGCACCACCTCAATCCTCAAGTCTTCAACAATCTTATAGTGAACATAAGGATCCCTAACCAAACTCGCTGAAGTTAGAATACACGGACCTTCATCATCAAAGTCAACAAAAACTCCACTGCATGCAAAAATCTTGCCTCGCCATTGAAAGAAGCAAGTGCCACAACACTTCGAGATATTTCAGAAGGAACTCTTCCCTTGAAAGCTTTCCAAACACCTTCCGGATAGACACTACCAAACTTATCTTCAAAGGTATTAACCAAAACCCAGCCACTATTGACCATGCTCCTTGAAGGAATGGGATAACCTAGATTCTGAAATCGTTCCTTATCGACAAAACCATATTCTGGCGCCCAAATTTGTTCCACGTCAACAAAATCAAATGCCTTAGGATGGAAGCAATGCTCCCCACTTATAGTCTCATCAAACCAACCATTCATGCCAACATAGCGAAATGGCAACCTTTGCATAGATGTCGACTGTTCGAGAATTATTCTTGGTGACAAAACTGAAGTGGTTCATGCCAACAAAGTTTCCATCATAATCAAAAATGCCGCCCCCTAACCAATTCTTCTCAGAACATTTATCAGCATCAAAGAACACAAGACATCCTTCATCTTTATCACAATCATATGAAAGTAAGCCAGTTGTTACTATTAAAGTCCCAAACAAATCATGCCCTATAGCAGCAATGTCCTTGTTGTGGGGCATGAATTCCATTCCATGATTGAGACGTACACAATAAACATCAAGGGAGCAGTTCACTTTGACAACAGCAAGTTGACAGCCAGAATCATAGTCTTCCAGATGTGCGCTGACAACATTTCCTTTTATAGTGTACTTCTTAAGCTTGTTTTTAGGAAACGGTATAACTCTAAAAGCCCAACCAAACTTCCTGATGTCACAAACTTTGCGACATCGCTCCGCATTCTATGGCTATGCCAGAGAATTGATGTTTTATTTGTCCACAGGTCAAAACAAGCAAGACAACACTTCTTGACAAATTTGATGCAACTTCTTCACTCATCTGATTCCAAATATCTTGATTATTTACCAGGTAGGTCTGATATCAATGACACACCAAAACTGGAAGTTCCTTTATTCTTGTTTGAGAATTGTGTGATATCATCAGCACCCCTCTTGCTTGCCAACATCTTTCCAACACTTGGTCCGGCGTAGGGGCGTGCGATGTGGGTAGCAGGCACGGGGACGTCGGGTGAAAGGGAAGGGAGCCGATGTTCCGGAGCTGGTCGGACCTCCACGGCGAGGTAAGACGACGAGGGAGGACCGGAGCTCGAGAAGAAGCGGTTTCGTCGGAGATTGGGACGGCGGAATCTTTGCCTAGGGGTCTTGCGTGAGACGATGAAGCGCCCGGCCCAGCGGGGAAAGGGTGATGGGATCGAGGTGAAGAGGCGCGGAGGGGAGGAGGAGATCCAGCCGGCAGCGTGGAGGGCGAGGAAGGCCGTCGGCGCTCAGATGAGATGCGGCGACGTGGTGGCACGCCACGGGTGGGCGGTCGTTGCGGGAAACCCTACCTACTCTACCATGGCTTGAGCGAGACGCTAGGGAGGCACGCGATCAACTCTCTGGTTGGAGAAATCAACTCTCTGGTTCATCTTCACCTTTTTAGTTTTATTGACTAATGTTTAAATTTCTAGATTTCAAGTTTAAACCAGTATATCTTACTCCAATTCTTGCTATATAACATCTCGACAATCAAAAATTTGGTTCAAATTATTTGCATTCACAAAGTTTTAGGTTAAGACTAGATCAATTTTGTCTTAACAAACTAAAAAATAAAGAGAGTACCAAGATACAAACTAGGAAGTAGCACAAAAATCAATAGAGCAACAATGCATCATGTTTATAACATGGGATTCGACCAACCCTTGTGTACAAAGATGGAAATCATTTTTTTGTAGCTATCTCTTTTTAAAAAAAATATGTAATAAGTGAATTAAAGGAAAAAAAAAACTTAAATAGTTTGGCGTGGTAAAACAACATGGGTAGCAAGAATAACTCAACTGGTAGAGGATTTACTGGCAACGGAAAGGTTGTCCCTGACACGTATCTTTTTTATGACAAGGGATTCGACCTTATGTACAAAGTTGGGATAACTGTTTTTAGTTATCTTTTTTTAGAATTAGTTATCTAATTTTATTTAAATTTATATAAGTAAACTAAAGGAAAACAACTAGGAAACATATCTAGTGCAAACTAATTAACGTCAATATGCAAACCATGCAAACTTCTAATCCGGACCATGGGATATTGATCCAAGGGACACGGGATTACATAATTTTACACTTAACCGCCCACCCTTAATCGCGCACTTTTTGCAAATCCCCCTTCCACCTTGTGACGTAACCTCCTAAATACCGGGCCCACCCACTTTTTGTCATTGTCCCAAGGACCTCCTCGACAATTTGTGCCCGATGCACCTAATAATTTAAGAACACATTAAAGGGTGTCATCTGAACCCGATTACACCTCATACCAGGATCAACAAAGGAGTAGCTTCTAACATTACAATATTTGTTTACAAAAATATAAAATCGAGTGCGGAAGAATAATAACATTAATTTTACAAAATGTGAATATGTTACATTTGAGTAAACTTAACTTAATGCGGAAGTAGAGTAGAACTATAGGGGACAACGGATCATGTCGAGCCCATCGACATAACATCGGGTTAGCAAAGACGAGTCAACACACGCAACAAGGGTTAACAAACCCTCGGTACACAATGTACTCCGCAAGACTTGCTCGACAAAAAGAAAAGACTCCAAGAATATGCTGGCTTAAGAGAAGTAGAACTAGAAAAGGGGAGTTTGCAGAAAAAGCTTACTACAAGTGGATCCTTACTTTCAATTTTTAGCATCAAATTAAGTTATTACCAAGATCCACTTTGCACCCTGCTCTAAGTCAAACACTTATATTAAACACCACATCTCATTTCCATCTCTTGTCCATGATCACCATTGTTCCATCATTAAAACTACGAAGTATGGTCGGAAGCACGGGTCTCCTTCTCCGATGAGCATGGCGATTCACGAATCGGTTAAAACCCAGCTAGGGATCCCTAACCACCACGACATATGTAGCACTTAAGCTTGCATATATCAACCCTCACTCAGTTCGTCCAAAACGGGACCGCGTCCTATCCACCCGAGAGCACAGTACACCTCCAATCCGGGACTTTAACCCACGAGGGTATCTTGTACTCCGCCATCTCTCCACTCCTAGTGCGCGGTTGTACGTTCCCGATTTGGCACACCCCGAGATCGCTTACCATTTCCATTCATTGGGGCATGTGACTAGTTAGTGTCGACCCACCAGGCCGATCTGGGGTGTGAAGGGTCGAGATGGGGACTAGAGGGTGGGTGAATAGTCCCTTCTAAAAAACTAATTGTGATGGCTAACCCGAATACAATTGCGGAATTAAACTTATCTGTGTAGCCAAGACTTCACCCCCCTAACTATGACTCTAAATCACCTCACAAAAGATCCTACACAAGATAAATGAGGTGACAAGCCTAGCTTGAGCTCCTAACTAATTCTATTGCAAGGTCACACAAACCTATGCACCAGTACTTCAAACAAAGGTGAGCTCCTACACAATTCTAGTAAGCACAAACACAAAGCCCCTAAGCTCACTAGATGCATAATGGACAAGGCAACACACGCCTAACCCAAAGGCTTAAATTACTTAGCTACAAACTAAGCAAAAAGTAACTAAACAAGCTACACAAGCTAGATAGTTACAACTATACTACTACTCAAGCACAAGCACAATGTATATATGAATGTAAGAACAAAGCTTGTGATGAAGAGATTGCAAACCACCGCGAAGTGTGGACACAAGATGACACCGGTGATTTTTTCCGAGGTCTCGGGAAGCTTGCCAACTTCCCCTACTCCTCGTTGTTGTTCACCAACACTTTAGTGGTTCCACGGTTTTGGCGAATCACCCGCTGATGATTCACAAGCTTAATGGCCGTGCCAAATCCCACGGTGGGAGCTTGATCGAAACCCTCACACGATTGTGAGTCTTGAGCCAATCCCCCCGGAGGGCACGCGTGAGAACCACACACACAAGTGTGGTAGCTCAATGACACGCTCCACTAGAGTTGCTCTTCACGATCCCCGCGAGGTGAGCCACGAACCTCTCACAATTTCTTCTCCTGAGCACAGCACAATCTTCTTTGCGTGCCTCGACGGACCTCTTGCCATCAAGCCGTCTAGGAGGTGGCAACCTCCAAGAGAAACAAGCACACCGGGCTGCAACACGATCACCTAGTGCCACACGATGCAATCTCTCAAAGCAATCGCACTAGAATCGCTCACTCACTCAATTGGATGAACACTATCAAGTTAGAGTGAGTGGAAGGGCTCTCAAAGCACCACTATACCAGCCACCAAGGCTCGAGTGTGTGCTAACCAACCTCCCAAGGCCGGCCAAACAAGTATATATAGGCTCCCCCATCGAAATAGAGCCGTTGGGGGACGAATTCCCACTCTTAAATGCAATACGGACGCGTGCCGAGCGCTACGCCGGATGCCAGCGCCATACAAAAACAACCCCGAGCAAACCAGCCGTTGGCACGCTTTTCATGGCGCCCGGACGCGCCAGCGCGCAGCCCCGGACGTGGTCGAGAGGAGGGTGCAAACCCACCGACCCTGGGGGCGTCCCTGCGCTAGTCTCGGCGTCCGGCGCTGCCGTCGGCCCGACCAACGCCCGATCAAATGTCCATAACTCTTTCATCCGAACTCCGTTTTACGATGATCTTGGACTCTATGGAAAGCTAACTCTCAGAGGGCTACACAACCCACATGGTTACTTGATCCAAAGCTCAATGGATCAAAAGCAGTATTCCAGTCCAAAGTCAGTCCTAGTGTCCAAGAAAACACCGAAACAACTTCTCCTTTGCAAATGTGCCAACACCACCAAGTGTACATCACCATGTGCATGTGTGTTAGCATTTTCACAATCATTTTCAAAGGAATTTTCTCTTGCTCTCACCACGCCACTCGATCCTAACACATACGCAGTTAGATCGCACAAGTAGCACTAGATGACCGATATGCAAACAAGTTTGCCCCTCTTGATGAATGCGGCCATCTATCCTAAATCCGGTCATAAACTTCTCTAAGCTCCTCATGACCGGCAGAAATAAATACCCTATAGGTTATACCTTTGCCTTCGCGCATTTCCATTCTGCTCCATCTCAAGTCATAGATGCAACACATGCACCAATACGATCAAGAATGATATGATCCACTTCATATCATCACATGACCTTCTTGGTCCATCGATCTTGACCTCACTTGCTCTTCACGTTGCGTCGGTCCGTCGGCGTGCAAGTCTTTACTCAAGCTTCGCCGCCTGCCGATTTTTGCGGCTTCAAAGCCTCGACTTGCCCTTCACACTTTACAGCGGTCCATCAAGCCAAGCCTTGTCTTGATCTTCACCACCTCGGTCACATGACTCCATGTCATGTCTCATATCCACAATAAGCTCCTTCATTGCATCATCACGTAATGAACTAATCTCACACACGTGTATTATCTCAATCACACATTATTGGATTCACCTAATGTTGACACTCAATTACCAAAAACCACAAGGGACCTTTCGGGGACACACCCGGCCGCCGTGCCCTTTGCGAGAAAAGGCCTCCGGGCGCAACATCGCGTTCCAGCGGTCGAACTGCGGGCCATACAGCGGCGGTGCTTAATCAACACGAGGCCAGGACAAAAGCGCGACCGGGCCGAACTGTCGGCTTAACCTCGGAGAGACACAACCCGTGTCGTCGGTCTCGGGGTTAAACATTGTTATGTCCACCAGGGGTGGGAGAGGAACAAAGGTAAACATATATCACGCGAATGATGAAACCATCATCAGGCTTCTACGAAAGTCTAAGCATTACTAAGCATAAAGAGATCGACCTACACATACTAGTGGGGTATAAATGCGGAATAAGCTGTAGATCAAGGTAGTCATGCGACCGCGGTGAAAGGTCTAAATGGCTACAGGGGGGTGAATAGCCTAATAAAAATTCTACAAAATCACTAGAGCAACTTGTTAGTAAATAACAAAGCGTAAATCGTTTTGCTCTAGCTCTACTTGTCGGCAAGCCTCCTATTGACAATTCTAGTTGCTATAGTCTCTAATTCACACTCCAAGGGGCTATGTCACTACTTTACCACTAGGAGAACAAGCTAATTACTCTAGCAACTAAGCAAGACTACTCAAACTACACTAACACAAGATATATGAAAGTAATGCAAGAGTGTAGAGGTGATATATACCACAATGTCGAGGCTAGTCAATCCAATCACCAAGGATGAATCAATGTGATAACCAAATTGAAGCCAATCACCAAGAGACAAGTGGAACCACAAGATTTAACCCGAAGTTCACTTGAGGCACCCTCAAAACAATCTCGTTGTGCTTGGACCTTCTCCGCGTGTAATTCGAGGGTGGAGCTCACTCCAAGCCAAATGCCTTTAGGCTTCGCGCAATGCAAATAGAGAGGTATCAAGACCTGAGCAATAGATTACTCACACTTTGTCTTCCCGGCGAGAAGTGTGTGACCCTCTCTCTAAATCACGGGAGGTAGCCAAGAACATTCACCTTCTCTTGCCAGCGCCTCCACCAATCACCAAACCGGCTAGGAGTGGTGGTGCTCCAAAACAACAAAGAAAACCACCGGCTCTGGCGATCCACAAGTGCCACTAGATGCAAAGATCAAAGCAAAGTGCACTTGAATCACCTCAACTCACTAGAATGGATGCTCTCAAGCAAGGAGTGAGGAGGAGGATGTGTGCTTTCGACTCTAGAGGTGTTAGGATTGATTCAAAATGACCAAGAGACCTCCCATGGCCGGCAAAGTTGTATTTATATAGCCAACCCCTCGAAATAGAGCCGTTACTTTCAAACCACGTGAAAAGCTGTACAGCCTTAGGACAGCGCCGAGGCGCCCGTGCCAACGACATCGGGCACAGCTGGCGACACAGCGTCGCCCGGACCTTTGCCCGGCGCGTCGGGCGACCCCCATGACATGCTCTGGGGTTGGCGTCCGGCAGCGCCGAGCAGCGCCCGGCGGCGTCGGCGCCCGTTCAACATCGACATCCGGACACCTCGCCATCATGGCGGACATTTGGGACTCATCGAGCCACGCGTCGGGCATGGTACCGGGCCCGTCGTCGGCAGCCAAACCCGACCCCTCAACCTTAACTGCCAGGGCCAGCGCCTTGGGCACACTCCATGGCAAACAGCGTCGGCCCTTGGAATCACTTCTTGTTGAGGTTTTCCAATTTTGCGTCCGGATCGATTTTGTTCCAACTTTCGTCACTTATCTTGTTTTTACCAACTTACGTCGAAGAACACCCCAACCCCGATGTTAGCATTTTTCAAAACATTTTCCACCAAGTCTTGAAGTTAGCTCTCTAGGTTAGAATGCATGCAAATGATTTTTAGAACCTAGAGGCACATGAACCCGATATGTCTGATAGTTTTTCCCTCTTTATAATGCGGCTTATCGATCTATAATCACTCACACCCTCTATGGTGTCTTGAGTGTAAAAATCAAAACGGCCCTTTGGATATACCTTTGTAGGCCACGTTTTGGGATTCTCGAAGCACGCCATGTCATGCACTTGATCAACATTTTGGATTCAATACCGACTCATCCACCATGACCACCATGCACA